>PVJO010013480.1:0-51696 GCA_004026905.1 Hystrix cristata
GGGGCTGCAGGGGAAAAAGGAACCCTCCTCCACTGTTGGTGGAATGTAGACCGGTCCAATCACTGTGGAACTTAATGTGGAGATTCCTCAGAAAACTACAACTAGAGGTTCCATTTGACTCAGCTATTCCTCTGCTTGGTATCTTCCCAGATCAATTGAAAACCTCATGCCACAGTGATATATGCACAACCATGTTCATAACAACACAATATGTAATAGCTAAGTCTTGGAAACAAACTAAATGCCCAACAACTAATGAATGGTTAAAGAAGAGGTTGTTTTTCTACACGATGGAGTACTACACTGCCATAAAAGGACAATCTAGAGACATTTGTAGGTAAATGGATGTACCTTGAGAACATACTCTTAAGTGAAATAAATCAGACACTTCTCAGTACACATCAAATTGTTTCTCTGATATGAGAAACCATAAGTGTAAACAAGGACAAAGGGGTATAATAGATATTATGTTAAGAAAAAAAGAGATAGTATTCAAAAGAGAGGAGAACTAGACAGGGAAAAGGAAGATGAAGAAGGTTAAAAGAAAAGTAACGTGAAAGGGGAAAAAATGCAAAAATGTAAATAAACTTGTTGCAAATAGGGGAGGGGGGTGAATGGAAGGGAGGGGAGGGAAAGAGGGGGGAAACCAAGATACATCATATACAGGTACAAAATAACCATGTTGATTATGATCGTTATGTATACAATGCACCAATACATGTTCTTGGTAAAAATAAAAATTAAAATTAAAAAAAAATGTGAGGCCTCATGACCACATGTGTACATCATTATTTAAGGGCGAGCAAACTCATGAATATTCCTTAAATGGTACTGACTATCTCAGGTCAACCTAAAATTTTTAGTAGGAAAAAGGGCATGTATACTGAAGAAAACATCAAACAATGTACAGTGTAACCAGTAGGCGTTAACGATCACTCATGTCAAGAATAGAACATCGTACCAGCTGAAATAAAAGTGCGCAGTTTTTCCAATTTTGAAATTCATGTAATGAAATAATAATAATATTATTATTATTATTTTTTTTTCTGTTTTACCTCAGTATTATGTTTGCGAGATTATTGATGATGTTGCTTCTGGGTGTAGTTTTTTTCCATTTTCCTTGCCATATAGTTTTATCCATCACCAGTTAATGGGCACTTGGTTGCTTCTAGTTTGGGCTGTGTGAGAAATGTTGCTCTGTACATTACGCGGTATGTAACCACACACACACACACATATCCTACTGCATGCCGAGAAATGAAATGGATTATATGGAAAGCTTGTCCTTAGTCTTACATTGTTTTCCAGCATGGTGGTACCTATTTATATTCCTAGGAACAGTTTATCAACATTCCAGTTATCTTCACCAACATTTGTTATCCTATTACAATTTTCACAAAATGAGATCTAATATTATCTCTTTGCACACAAAATTAATTATTTCTCTGGCTAGTAATAAGGTTGAGCCCAGTTTCTTGTGTTTGAGTCACTTGGATTTCTATTTTTCGGATGGTTCTGTGCATGTCTTTTGCCCATTTTGGGGGAGTGTTTAGATATTCTTATTAATGAAGTATTTTTATTTTTTGAATACTATATCTTTGTTATGTGTAGTCTTGTAGCAGTCTTCTCCCATTATGTTGCCTGTATTTTAGCTCTTTTAATGCAAAATTCTTAATTCTGAGTTGGTTGTATTTATTAATCTTTTTGTTTATGGTTCCTAACTTTTGTGTCTGTCTAGAAATCTTTCCCTGTCATGATGTCATGTACTTATTTTCTAATATTACTTCTAATCTACCTGATAGGTAGGTGAAGAAAACTCAAATTTCTAAGAAGTAATTCTCAAGGAAATAGTGACGATATCTATGTACCTAGAAATAATTGGAGTAGACCAGGAAGCAAGATCTACAATAAAATGTAGATCCAACTGCATTTCATTTGATATTGATTGTGCCAATCTGAGTATGTTCAAGGAAACATAAATCAGCAAGTAAAAACAATTTAGAAATAAGTAAGCAAAGGATGTGACTGGAGACATGGGCTGACTTTAACAGTTAACTGATTTAAATCAAAATTTGGAAATGTGAGTGAAAGCATTTCAAGGAAGGGTAGATGGCGAAGGATGTAGAGAAGCTTTGACATACAAAGTTTAGTTAATTTTTGTATTTTCTTTGGTGATAAATAAGAATAGGTATATAATCAATGGCAAATAGTAGATGAATGAAAATATTTTACTTAGCTTGGATAGGGTCTGCACACACACGTGTAGTTAGACGTGAAAGTTAATTTGATATGACTATATGTCTACAATTTAAATGGAGTAAAAATTTAAATTTTATAAGATCTGACTCAGGAATTTGTTCCACTTTCTTCTCTTGAATTGCTATCAGACTCTCCTTCAGTTTCTAGTACTATCGATGGGACTGATGTAGGTTAAAGATTAAACATTCTTACTCCTCTGAAAAGCAGTGCTATGTAGAACTTTAGGATTTCAAAGATTTTTTTTCACTAGGATTCTGATAACATGCCAAATAAACACATACCAAAAATAGCAATTCAATTGCTGCAGAACATTCTAGTTTCCATGGTGATTTAGAAAGGAAAATTTATCATTGAGGGGCTTATTTTAATTTTATTTATGAATGAATGACATGTCTGTGATTTGGTTTATTTTAGTACAAAAATGTTGCTGTGTATAAGTAAAGTAAATAATAGCAGCAAGTTAATGCACATCAGTGTAGAATATAAATATATTTAATGTGATGTCACAGGAACACAGAATTGTGAAACTTGAAGAAAATTTTAGACTTGTTTATCTCACCCTGTTTTTATAAATCATGAAATTAGACAATTTATCCAAGATCATACAGAGTTTTATGTGATAGAGAAACTTACTCAATATTGTACTGAGTTCATATACGTGATGGGTTGTATAGACTTGAGCTAATAAAAATATTCATTGGGTTTCATTGAGAAGGCAACCATGTGAATAATAACAGAATTCTACTTCTGTGTATCTTCCTAGACGTACTCATTTGCTAGCCACGATGGACTGAATCTACTGAGTTTTTCAGTAACATCCAATTCTACTATATTTGGGACTATATTCTACTCTATTCAGCATCTTCAAGTGCTGTGAAAAAATTTTATGAATGTGGGAGTGGTAAGAAAGCAGGCATTACAAACCCAAATAACTTCGGCAGACTCACCTTAGGGACTTTCTTAGGCCAGAAAGTTTCCGTGGGATAAAAGTATTTTGATATAGAAATATCTTGAGGAAATTTTCTCTATCAAGACAAATTACAGTTTTGCTTTTTTCCAGGTTTCAAAATAAAGGTTTCAAAGACAGAAAATAGCTGGTGACCATTAAAGCAGTAAACTTTCTCTGCCTTATTTATAACTACATGAAAGATACTCAGAGCATTTGCAGGGTCTGTCTTAAGAAAAATGGGAGTAATTTGAGAATAAACAAGGCTTTGAGTACTGATGGCTACTAGAGGTTTTTGTCATTTACCTATTACTAGCTGTATGATCTGTGTTAAGTTACTAAACCTCTCTGTGCCTGTTTCCATTTCAAAAAAATGAAGCTTACAGTAGAACCTATTTCTTGGTGTTTGGGTTTTGGGTTTGTAATAAATCATGTAAAGCTGTTAGGTAAAAATCTGACCAATAGTAAATGTTCAATTAGCATTAGTATTAGTTTTATCATTAATTGATTCAGCTTTATAACACCTATGGTAGAAAATTCACGCATTGATCATTATTAGTTAAGTCAGCTAGAGTGCTAATTTTCAAATCTGTTGATGATTTGGAGGAGCAATTATTAGTTAGTTGCCTGTTGAGAGACATATTAGCATGTGTTCCCTTCAAGCTCTCTAGAAACAGGAACCACTTTTATCTGAGGTGGGAGGGGTGCATGTACAGGACCACGTATTATGGGTAGTGCCTCTTATGTAAGTTCTGGGTATAGTATGTGTTTATTCCTTATTTGGGATACTGGGAAGGCTGCTTGCAGGGAAATCCCTCACCTTGGAAGTGCTCCAGTTCGTCCTCATCTCCTCTCCTGTTTCTTACCTGGAAAGAGAGGAAGCTATTAAACTGCTATTTTGGAACATGAAGTAGCTTTAAGATGGAAGCTGTGATTAAAAATTCCAGAACAGAAAGAAGAAAGCTTGAGCTCCACTGACTGTAGAACTCCTATCCAGCTGGGCCTCACCTATTGCCTAACTTCTAAAAGAAACATGGAAATATGGAAACTTGCACTGTCCGTAAGCCCTAGTTGCTTCAGATATTATTACTATATGTGTATAGAATTTTAAAACTCGATTACCCCATAGAGATTTAAAAATGCCGTCCCCAGCTCTGGATATCTTCACTCAGTAGGTCTGGAGTGTGGCCAGGGCCAGCAAGGTTTGGAAGAGCTGTACTAGAGCATAATGCTATAGCTCTGTGTCACAAGGATTTCATTCTGAGGACATCAGTTAACTTTGTTCAGTTCCTTCACTCAGTTTCAGAAGGCATATTTCTGAGATGTGTTAGCAAGGACAATAAAAAGAACTAGTGTGGAGCACCTTGAATGCTTGTTCATGAAGGAGAACAACCCAAAACTCCCGTCTCAGTACCAGCGGCCAATCACCTTCTGATCATAAAGAAATTTGTCCTTGAGAACAGTGACCATTGCGTGGGCTTTTTAGTTTTTATTTTTTATTAGTATGTGTTTGCAGCACACAGTGATTACATTTTGCATCGGGAGTTGGCACATGTACATAACACATTTTAATTCTTTTCTCATCCCCTTTTTCCCTCCTGCTCCATTTTTTGGTTGCCTTTCTATGTGCAAATGATCTATCTCCCTATTTCTTCATCATCTATCTTTTACTTTGCTCTTTATTCATATTTTAGGTTTCTCATATAAGAGAGACTGTTCAATATTTAAGCTTATATGTCTGTTTTATTTTACTTAACATTATGATCTCAAGGTGCTTCCATTTTCCTACATATGACTTACTCTTCTTTATGGCAGAGTAGTACTCCATTGTGTATAAATAGCACATTTTCTTTACCCTTGCATCTGTTCATGAACACATAGGCTGCTTCCATGATATAGTGATTATGAGTTATGCTGCTATAAACATGGGTATGCCTGTATCATTGTAATATGATGGCTTTAACTCATTATAGATTTTTAGTTTTATGTGATAGAAGTGAGGCAAAAGAAAACTATTTTTCCAAAAAATGGAATAATTCCTAAATTGCAAAATCAGTTGGATGCAATAATCCTTAATAAAGAAATTTATTATGTGTGGCTTGTATATAGTTATCTAGAGCCAGGGCACAAAGTAGCTACATCGTTCTGTTACTAAGCCAGTATGTACTAAATCAAAGTAAATTTCAAATCAAATTTGTGGAAAATCAGGAGTTAAGCCGTCTTCATATTAAAGAGAAGACAGTAACAATTCATGGACCAATAAAAGACCACTCAACAATCATTTGCACGCAAAGATTACTTGGTGTGAATCCGAGAATACATCCTCATGGCCAGCATTATACACAGAGAAGTCACTTAGTCCCAACTATCACCATTTTGTTCAGCAAGATCAAAAAGCCATTAGCCAGGATTATGAAACTTTTCCTGTGAACAAGGTCTGTGAGGGTAAGAATTACCCAGCAATTCAATCTTCACTACTACTTTTTCTCTTTAGTAGAAACCTACTTAGCTCATATTTTAACAGTATGTGTCTGTAAGGCAGTGGCTGCATGGCGATCCTGGGCAGTGAAAAAGTGTGTCATGGTGATTTGGATCCATTCTGGTACTATTTAAACTTGAGCTCCACAGCTACAAGGTCAATTTCCCTTACCACTCAATAGTTTCCACCTAGACTGGGACACAAAAGTCTATTTTCGTCATCTACTCTGAAGAGATGAAAACCCAAGGTTACTTCGCTCCATGTGGAGAGTAAAAAGCATACGGTATCTCTTTGAGATGAGAGCTTGTACCATCCTCTTTGGCAATCGTTTTCTGTGACTTAGTGCTGTGCTAAGCGACATCACCCTTCTCAGAGTCGACTGCATTTCTGAATCTGAGGCACTTGTGAGCCCTTTGCGATGAGAAAGCCTTTCCTTGCTAAGTGTCAGCCATTTTTATTGTTATTATTGTTATTAAGTCAATTCCCAAAGTCATACCCACTAACATGGCATTTTCAAAACCGACATATTGCAGCCGTGTAGTGGGAAATGCTGTTGTTCAGCTGGCTTTTTGATGCCAGCCTCATAAGTATTGCATTTGTGGTAGTGCTTTTGGGAGTGACACTTCTTTTTGGTGGCTTAATTTGCCCACAGGTAGAAAGCTATTAAGGGAATAACGATGGGCAAAAGCAAGTGGCAGATACTTTATGACTGGCTCGTCGTCTATCTTGGCATCTGTTGTTGAAGAGTTTGTGTAGTCACTGTGCATAAAGACTGGCTCTTGGGAATAATGCAGAGTGATGATATTCAAACACCATTCTTTGAGACCCATTAGAGTAATTGGTTTAAAATGCACTGTGTTAGTAGGCATCAGTTCTAAGCAGTATGCCAAGTTTGTGGAAGCATGGCTTTTCTACTTAATTTCCAGAGGGAATTTGTGTAATGCCTTTTCATTACATGATGGTGAAATCCACAGTGCATACATACCATAAATTAGGCAATTCTACAGAATGAGGAACAAAGTTATCCAAATTTCCATAGCACCGAGATAAATCATTAATACATATCAAAGTTAGAACTCTCAAAATGTTCATTTGATTGTAATGATTGTTAAAGAAATAGAAAAGTGCTTTAGTGAAAAATTTCTGAGGCCCCATATTGGTGCTTTGGTTTGAGTGTGACATAATTTAGCACTGTAGAAGAAAAACAATTGAGAAGAGGCTGTTTTTACTTTTTTCTCTGTTGTACCTGGTAAATGCTAGCTGTCCTAGATAAGGGACTAAAATAAAGCATTGGATGAATTATAGCAGGGTGGTTAGTCTCAGAGCAGGCATTATTTTGGAAGTAACTTGTGCATGTCCCCAACATTATTTCTTCAGTCAGCGCTTATTGAATACTAGTCAAGAAGTGATCAGGGGCTCCTTGGTGAGGGTGAAATGTGTTTCTTAAGGGATCACACATAGAGAGCATAATGGCCATCATAAAACAGTGAGTACCCAAATGGTAGGTCCTGTGTGTATTTCTGTAACCCACCCTGACTCAGAGCGCCTTACAAGATTCAAAGTGGATCTGTTGAGTTTGATTTTGATTGAGACATAGAAATGGAGGTGTTTCATCCAGGTGTTTCTTCCATGTTAAAAACTGATTAAAATAACTCTCTTTATTAAAAGAAAAGGCGGAGCAGATGTATATTGCTTCACTTTCTTTTCTATCTTTGAATACAAGTAAGCATAAACCAACAGAAAAGTTGAAAGGAAAAGAGAATTTGATCACAAATTCCTTGTAGAAAATTTGAGTCTCTGTTATTAAGAGAATTCTAGACTTATGCTCTCTATAAAAAAATCTACTGAAGTCTATGCAAAATTAACTGGTAACCTGTTTAAAAATTACATATGTGTGTGTGTATATATATATATATATATATATATATATATATATATATATATGATTTAAAAATATGAGTAAAGGATACCACCACATTTTCTGTAACACAAAAGAATGAAAAGAACTACATTTGCCTAATTTTGAAGATGATTTATTTCAGCATCATTGTAAAATTTAAGATGACATATGAACGTTTATGGACGATAAGCCCTGCCACCCCCCACCCCACTTATGTTTTCTCTTTTTTTCTGAACTAGGCCAGAGAAGTATAATGACATGACATCGCCTCCAATGTCCTCCTTTAAACAGTCAATAAATGTGACAATTTTTGCAAAAAGTGAGTCTGTAAATTATTTCATTTAATTAGCTATGCTTTTGAGAAACCTAAATCTTTGTGGTCTCTTCTTCCCTTAATATAATTGAGAAAAGTTGGATCTAAATTTAAATTAAACTAAAACCCAAAATTATGATTCTAATTGATTAACACTACCAACCTCCATAGTTCTAGATTGGCCGAACTGTCACTTTCATCTCCTTACACTGGGCAGGAATCCAGAAAGTAATTGAAAATACCGATTGTGTCAAATTTGTGCAGATTAGCCAATGAACAACAAACATTCTAAAATGATGTCATAGCAAAATGTGAAAAGACCACAGTTTTTTTATCAATAAATTATACATGAAAATGATTTACTTATATTTCCATTTAGGCTTAATAGAAATGAACATGCTGTTATAGAGGCTCTACTAAAATAACCATAAATTTAATAATTATGATATTGTTACTGATTATGAAATTTTACTTCCAACTGTCAACTTTAATATTCCATAGCATTGTAACAGGAAGCCAAGATGCTTATACATAGTCGTGATTTCTTTTTTCTTAGTAATAGTATTTTCATTTTATTGCAACGGATGAGAAGAATGTTACTTTAATTTTAAATATTTAAGTAGTTAAAAGCTGGCTGTATCTATTACTCCATATAATATATTTATTCATCTTTTTAAACAGATTGCCTATCGTTCAATTTCCTTTCCTCTCAAAATTAAAGTGTAAAATTACCTCTATTTCCTGGCTATCAATTTCAATCATAAGTTTTTGTCTTGTTATTTTTTTCTCTATATTCCTTTTAATTTTCTTTCCTGCTTCAGATGAATCATTTTGCAAAATCAGTGCTTACATTTGATTTTCACTAATGCTATTAGATATTTTATTATTTTTCATAAACTGCACTTGACACTATGAATGGAAATACAGTACCAAATACTCAGTAGAGATGAGATATAAAGAAGCAGATGAAGCTGTTTAGCTAACATAGTACTATTTTACAATGGGAACTTAATTTATATTGTAGTGATCTGTATTTTTCAGAAGTACATTGTACCAAAAGAGATTTTAAAAAGGAATACTTACTTGGATAGATTACTGTCTTTCTGTAAAGTCATAGCTATGTAACTTCAATCTTTGTCGGTCCTTTCTCTCTCTCTCTCTCTCTCTCTCTCTCTCTCTCTATATATATATATATATATATATATACACATACATACATACATATATATATATATATACAATCTACAAAAGCACATATTCTCTGGTAGACAGGATGATTCATAGTAAGTTTTGAACAATTGAGTACAGGACTAGTCTGTCACACTGAAATGTAGAAGACAGTTTCTGGTGTGTAAAGGAGAGTCACCAAGTTCCAGTGTATCCAGAATTATACAGTTCTGGGTGTATGGGGATTTGTTTAAACTTGCAATTTTAAAGCCTTTGAGTCGAGATTTTAATGGGTAGAGAAAAGAGCACACTGCAATGAAGAGAGTACTTCATCTTTGAAACAAGCGTGGGAATTACGCGTCTGTTTCCTCCCTTACTAAGTACGCTACTTTAGCTAGGTTTCTTAATCTTCCTGAGCCTCAGTTTTATTTTACACAAAATGAGCATGATCCTAATTAAATGTGATATCACCTGTAGGCATCCAATACGGGATTGTTTTGTGTGTTATATTCCCACAAATTGAGAATAAACACTGTGACGTAGATGAAACTGGCCTGATGCTAAACCATTAGGTAGACATTGAAGAGGATTTGACTGGCCTTTGGTGAACCGTATAATTTTGTATCAATTACATATCTTCAAGGGCTGTTTTAATTAATTTTAGTTTTACAAAAGGCCAATTTAGCGTTATGGCCTAGATTTAAATGGAAAGTTTGGAGCTTTTTCTCTATATCTAGTGAAAAATAAAGACCCAGTGATTGGTGGTGAACATGGGTGCCATGTGTATATAGAGAGATTCTTTTAAAATGAGATGAAGGCAGTACTTCGCATATTTGTGGGAATTGATTTAATGTTACGTGTGTGTTGCTCAATGCCTTGTGAAACTAACCATGGGAATTTCGAACTTTGGGAATCTGGCATACGGGAAGAAAGGAAGAACTATTCAGGAAGTTTATGTGGAATGAGAATTAGATGAAGAATCTGAAGTAGGAGTTTATAGACAAAAGGTACTGGTTTCTGGTGAGAAAACACAACAACACGTAGAGAAAGGGGGTAAAGACCAAATTCTCCCAATTACTAATTTTATCAAGTACATCAAATTAAAAGCTTAATTCTTCTTTTTTTAAAATCACATTTAAAATGCTTAGGGACTGCATTTTACTGGTTAGAATCTCTGCCTCCTAACCCCTCTGGGGAGTTGTGGCAATTTTAGATATGTGAGGTGAATAGAAGAGATCAAATTGTACATTACAGTGAAATTGATCTGGCTTTGAAATGAATTTGGTATCCAATCTATTCCTCATTTTAATTTTTGTCTTTGGGGAAAATATAGGCCTTGCTTTAATTTTATTTGCACATGCCTGCAAGTACTGTAATGGATGGATTTTACTATGACAAAAAAACTAGGCTATAAATAAACACATTTGTCATTGCTGGTAAGTGAATTCTACAGTTATATATTGTTAAAGTAATGGCTTTGAATGAATATATTAACTCTAGTAAAAAATCAAAGATTGCAATTCTACTGAGGTTCAATTTATTATACTTTCAGGCAAGTAAAATAGCTATGATTTTTCATTTAATTTGTATTGTGTAGTGGATAGTGGTGCTGCTTTTTGTTCCTCTTAAATGACAATGTGCTATCTGCTGGCATTTGCAGCCTGCTACTTCAATATGCATAAATCCCATTATGGTGTATGGTTGATGCTTTTAAGATGAGATGGTGACTTTCTTGACCTATTTGTTGATTTATTTTAGCAACTGAGAAAGTATCAAACCGCTGAAGTTGGATCCTATTAATCTTTGCTTGCTTTCTCTTTTCTCTGTAATTTTTATTCTTAAATCTAAAGAGAGTGCTAGCAAGTGTGCATACAACAGGAAAATATTTTAAACTGGATGTATATCACAGTGTGAAAACTGATTGTGTTTCGTGGCATTGGTATAGAGAATAACCATTTTAAAATGCATCTATTTGGCTCACTTGAAAGGTCCTGTATCATCTTAATATGAAAGTATTGAAGGCATAATTTTTTCTTTCTTTTTAAATAAGGGTTTACACACTGGGTAAATAGCACGTAGTGTTACTTTGGGGAGAACTAAACTTTTCATGTATTTTAATAAGTAGATTTCAGTTTTCCAAGAAAGTAAAATTTTAAATGTGAGAAGATATCTTGATTTGGTTTTAAATTGGAGTACACTGGTGATAGGGAAAAATGTGCAAACTTTGGTCTTTTGCTTGTGTACCCTGTGCCTACTTATTTATTTGTTTTGGAAATTTTTGCAACCACAAATGCAAACAAGTGTTAAAATTGACATCTAATAATTATTCCCTTTCTTAGACTATAAATTCTGATGCAAAACAAATGATGATTTAGATACCAATATTATAAGTATACCTTCATAAATACAAGAAAATAAAAAGTTAAGATTTTAAAAATTATTAATTTGAATTAAAATAGAAGCACTACCACAGTTAATTTGTTTGCCCTATCTAAAGATGCACAAATATGGATAGACTTTTTAGTGTCTCCAGCTTTTAGAATTTAAAAAAATTAGGCATTAACAATTATAATTCTGTAATCGTTATTCATTTGTTTAGTCATCAAATAGTTATTGTTCATATACTATTTTCAATACTTACTGCTCCAAAACAAGTTAATTGCCAAACACAACAACATAATTTTTTTTTTTTATCTCACACAAATGTGTGGTCAGGAAATAAATGAAGCTTAGCTAGGTGTCGATCATAAGATTGTACTCAGGATGCCACGTTGGTCTGGAGTCAGCTGAAGGTTGGACTGCCCTGGAGGATTCATTTTCTAGCTTACTCCTGATGCTATTTGCAGGTGACATCAGTTTTTCAGTATGTGGAGTCTGCTCAGGATGTGACAGTTATCCTTTGCAGATGAAACAATCCAAAAAAGAATGCACCCTAAATGTAAGGTATAGTGTCTTTGGTAACCTAATTTTTTTTTTTTTTTTTTGGTGCTGAGGATCAAACTCAGTGCCTTCTGCTTGCTAGGCAAGCACTTTAACCACCGAGCTAAATCCCCAGCCCTTAACCTAATCTTGGAAGTAACATTCATCACTTTTGCCATATATTGTTGGCTACATAGAAACCCCATTAGAGTATGTGTGTGGATACTGGGAAGTGTGGGGATCATTGGGAACTATATTTTGTTTCTATATCTGTGTGCTCCAAATAATATTAGACACTAGGCATATGTAGACATTACACAGATTTCCATTCTTAAGTATATTTTATGTGTGTCAGACAATTCAGGATCAGGTTAGTTCTTTTTCTCATAATGCTTCTAGTTCTAGCACAAATGCATTCAATTAAAATCAATTTCTTGGACAAAATTTCACATCTAGAGGAATATTTTTGGCATAATTTAAGATTTAGATCCTTAAAGAATAATTTATGATAAAAATCCTATTTGTTAAATACTAAGCCAGACAAGTCAAAAGTATTATGTGAAAAGCTCACCACACCAGGGAAGAGGCAATTTCTATTAGCAACGCTTTCTTTCTTAGACTCCAAAAGCCAGTTTACCCAAGACCTCCTTTCAGTCCCAGTTTGAGACCTTTGGTTTCTTGATAAGTTGTTAAATTTACATGGTTAATAAATTCATGTACACAAAAATGAAATTTTGTTAGCGTTTTGGATGAAGATAATAGTTTGAATTTTAATTGACTTTTCTTGGTTGACTGCTTATTTCATCTTTTATATCCCATTTCTTCTTTTTCTCCCATTAAATAAAACAATGAGAAGGGTTTGAGCTTGCTGTTAGCTTTGTTTTTTAATTTGAGGACTAATCCATATGTCTATGAAGGCTTCCTGTTCTATAGTATATGACTACTGAGTACCAGGGTCATGCAAGAAACTTTCCTTCTGTGTCCCATTTCATAACTGTCCACTTCCACAAGCACTGATTCAAAATACAGAAGACAAATGTGCCATGGTTTCAGAAAACAAAGACTGATTTGCAACTTGCTAAGAAAAACGGAAAAATCATCGTAAGTGATATTAGAGAATCTCAGGGAATACAGGGAAAAGTACATTTTTACCTCTGTCAGGAAATTTACCTCTTTCTCTGATTTATTCCTTTTCTCTAAATGCCTGCTTCATTTTTCTTACTCCTAGAATACTGGCTTCCTCTTTTTCCCCCTCAATCTGAAATTTGGAAAGGGCTCCTAATGACTTCCGCATTTTACACATCACGCATCCAGGCATAAAGGCAGAGACTCATTTGAATGTCAGCCCCAGTTCCAAATTCACAGGGAAAGAACTTTCGAGCTCTATTTGATAGTTGTTTGTTTCTGTTTTTTAGAGGACTCTGGCAGGAACTGCATATGGCTAAGTTTTATCTGATTGATTCTGGATCAATTAATTGTGATGAGAATTTGTGAATGTTTGTGAATGTGACTATCATCTGGCAACCATGTGAATGCAGGTCAGGAGTCTTTTCCTAGAAATGTTGGGTAGATAACATTTGGGCATTCTATGATTTCACGTTTAGCTGTTTTTCTTATTCAATGTGGAATATTCTCTTTGTATGTATTCTTGTTTTGTTACTTTATCTTACATCTCTAATTTGCAAATGTTCTCCATTTATGGTAAAATAATGTGGCCAGATTTTCTTTATGTACTTTGATGATGTCCTTTTTCTTTTGACTATTCTACTCAATGGTAGTTTAATCAAACTTATTAAAACTTAGGAGATGTTACACATTATAACTGATGTTATGATTAGAACAAAATACTATATTTAAGTACTTAAGTAATACTTTAAATAAATAAAACATTTTGCTTCCTATAGGCTTATTTATTTTTTGTTATTTATATTTAATAGTAGCCCCAGTTGCACAAGAAATAATATCACAAATCAGCAAATGGGATTATAGCAAATTAAAATCAACAAACTGAATCATACCAAATTATTGCAAAGGAAACTACCAACAGAGTGAATAGACAACCTGCAGAACGTGAAGCAATTTTTGCCAGCTACAGCTTGGACACAGAGGACAGAATATATAAAGAACTCAAAAATTTAGACCCCCCCCAAAGACCCAATCAAAAAGTGTGCAACTGAAATGAATAGAAGCTTCTCAGAAGTACAAATGGCCAATAAATAAATGGAAAAAAAATGTTCAACATCCCTGGCCATTAGAGAAATGCAAATCAGAACAGCACTGAGTAAGACTCTTACAACACAAAGAATGATTGTCATCAAGAAATGAAATAAAATGTTGATGAGGCTGTAGGGGAAAAGGAAACTCCTCCATACTGTCGGTGGGCATATAAACTTAGTCCCATAACCCACTGTGGAAATCAGTATGGAGATTCTTCAAAAAATTTAAAATCCTGTTTGACCCAGCTAGTCCCCTTCTAGGTATCATCCTGAAAGAGTTAAAGACATCATATTGCACCAATACAGGTACACCCATGTATACACCAGCACAACTCATAATAGCTAAGTCTTGGAAATGGGCTATATGCCTATCAATAGATAATGAAGAAATTGTGGTATTTATACACAGTGGAGTATTACTCTGTCATAAAGAAGGATAAACTTGAGTCATCTGTAGGAAAATGGATGCGCCTTGACACTATAATGTTAAGTGAAATAAATCAGATGCACAAGCTTAAACTCATGGCTTCTCTTATATGAAAAATTCAAACTATAAATAAATTAAAGAGCCAAACAAAAAACATAGATAATAGGAAATGGGGAAATAGAACTTTTGCAAAAGGGAATGGGACCAAGAGATGGAGTAACAGAGGAGAGAGGGGTGGGGAGAGGAAGGGGATGGAAAAGAATTAAGATGTGTTACATGTGTGTGCCAAATCTCCACAATGAATGTAATGAATGCAATCATTATATACTGCAAATATGTGCTAGTGAAAAATTCAGAAAAAATAGTAAAGCCTCATATGACTTTATATAACATATAAGTGAAAAAGAGAAAATAATCTGTGGCACAGTGTTATGGCTCAGGACATCAAAGACTTGCTCAGAGACAGAAAGTTGAGACTCTGGAAATTGAAAATTGTTAGAGACTCAAGCTCCTAGCTGCCGTTAGTCTGTGTCTTCATTTTTGGAGACGCCAGAGTTTTGTTTCTTTCTCCTTTTTGTATTCTGTATCTCCTCTTTCTCTGCTGCCAGTGTCCCAGCTCCTTCCCTGTCTGGCTTTCCCTGCTTTGCTGCGCTTCCCGTTGGACTGATATTTCCCCATGTCCTGACTGCTCATGTCTGTGATCCCAGTGACATCAGAAAGAGCTGACAACGGCAAGGAAGAAAATATCTGGCTGTTCCGTTCTGTGTGAGGCGTTCATCTCTCATCCAACCAATCAGTTGTGGTTTACAGTAGAAATGTGCTACAGCGACTCATGGGGAAGGTGTGATGAAGGAGGCAGAAATGCAGAAAGGAGCCGGGCTGGTGGCACATGCCTGCAATCCCAGCACTCGGGAGGTTTAGTCAGGATTGCTGTGAGCTCAAGGCCAAACTGCGCTAAATAGTGAGACCTAGTCTCAATTTAAAAAAAAAAAAAAAAAAAGGGAGCCTACTCTGCTTTGAATTTGAAACATGACCAATTCTAATATTAAAATGCTCTTCATCATGCAGTGTATCTAAGACTTTCCCCCAAAGCCTCATGTGTTTGGGACGTGATTGGCTCATGTGGACACTGTGATCTCCTGTTGACTTCATAGCTAACTTGCAGCTGGACGGTGGGGCCTAGTCAGAGGTGGGTCACCGGGAGGGTGACCTGGCAGGGTGACCTGGCAGGGTGTACATTTGTTCCCAGCTCCTCCGTTTGTGCTTCTTGGATACCACAGAAGCTTTCTTTCCACATTCCCTTCTGCCATTTCTGTCCTGCAGTCTGTGGACCGTGGATTAAAACCACGAGTCAAAACAAAACAAAACAAATGAACAAAAAACCCCTTTTTTCCTTTACGTTGTGGGTGTCAGGTATTATGTCCCAGTGACCAAAAAGTGATGACATACTGCTGGGGTTGTTGAAGGAACTGCAAAATATTCAGTGTGCTTAAAGCGGTTGGGTTAGGAAGACTTGAGCAAAAACTAGGGGTTAAAAAACTCAGACAAAGCCTGTGGATAATGGATAGCCAAGGAAGAGTTTAACTTCTATTTATTTTCTGAATGTATTTTATTTTCTAAATTTATTTTTAACTGATAGATGAAAAGCTAAGAACTGTATGTATGAAATGACTACCATGTGATATGTTGATACACATGTACATTGTACAGTGGTTATATCAAGTGAAGCACGTCCCGTGTCCTAAAATGCTTGTATTGTCTTGTGGTGAAAACATTCAAAGTGTTTTCCTCTAGCTTTCTGAAATGCGCGATACACTATTGTTAACCCATGTGCAATAGTACCCCAGAACCTCTCATAACTAACTGTAACTTAGTACTCATCGTTCACCCTTTCCCCGTCTCTCTCTTTTTGCAAGCGAATAAAGGGCAGTGTTAGAATTACTTTTTAAAAAGTTACTCTGGTAGATGCATGCCAGTGGACCAGTGTATCAACTTGTTCTTCTGTGGACAATATTTTTGCATGACACAATTTTCAGAGGTTTTCTCCAGTATTAGTTTCAAAGAGTTTTTAGTTCTAGGCTTTACATTTAAGAATATGATCCACTTTGAATTAATTATGTATTTGGTGACTGAGATTCATTATTTTGCAAAGAGATAGTTGTGCGAGAACTATTTGCCATAAATACTCTCCACCACTGAACTGCTTTTGTACCTTTGTAAAAGATAAATGTTCCATAAATGTGTGGGTCTAATTCTGTCTCTATATTGTATCATTGATTTGCTTATGTTTCTGTCAATAACACTATTTTGATTATTGCCATTTTACATTAAATCCTAAAGCCCGGTAGTACTATTGTTTCAACTTTGTTCTTGTTTTCATATTTGCTTTACCTAATTTAATCTTTTGCATTTATTTAAATTTTATAATCAGATTTTCAATTTCTATGCAAAAAAGGGCTGCTAAGATTTTGATTTGTGTTGTATTTGAGGAAAATTAACAGATCAGTTTGAAGTTAATTGACATCTTAATTTTTTTTCTAAGCACAAAGATCATATATTTCTCTTTTCAGTTCTTTAATTTCTCTGAGCAGTGTTCTGTAATTTTTAGGAGTCTGCTTTTTCATGTCTTCTAACATATGTATGCCAAATATTTCTCTCTGTTTTTTCATGGTTTTTTTTTAATTATTTGAGTTACAGAAATAGAAAAAACAGAGAGAGAGAGAGAGAGAAGACAGACAGACAGACAGACAGACAGACAGACAGACAGAGACAAGGAAAGAGATTGATCTTCTCTGTAGAGGAGTTGAGGATTTTTTACCCAGACAACATGCGCCCAGTCAGAAGACTCAGGGGAAAGCAATACGCCAAATATTTTTGATGCTTTTGTAAATGATACTGTGTTTTTAGTTTATGTTTCTAATTGTGGACTGCTTGTGTATGTAATTAATTTATCTGTATTGATTTTATATCATGACATTTTTTGAAAATCACATATTAGTTTTGGTAGGTCTTTTGTATATTCCATTGGATTTTCTGCATAGACATTCATGTCAACTCTGCATGAAGATTCTTTGGCTTTTTCTTTTCAAATGTGGGATGGCCTTTATTTCTTTTTGTCAGCTTGTTGCATAGGTTAGAACCTTCTGTTAAAATATGGAAAAGAAGTAGTGACAGCAAACATCCTTGTCTTGGTCTTGATCTCAAGGAAAAAAGCATTCTGTTGAGATTGGCTAGTTGTAAGTTTTTAGTAGATGTCTTATATTAGGTTGAGGAAGTGTGTTTCTCAACACATTTGTTGTGTTTCTCAACATTTGTTGAGAAACACATTTCCAACACACTAGTTGGAATAGATGTTGGATTTTTGTCAACTTTTTATAAATCTGGTAAGTACCACTGAATTTCCAATGTTAAATCACCCCGCATTTCTGGGATAAACTACATTTGAATATGATCTAGTCCAGTGTTTTTTCATAGAGAGAAGATCTCCATGGTGAATGCCTGAAGCTATGAATAGCACTGAACCTGATATGTACTATGTATTCTCCTAGTCGTACATATCAATTATAAACCTTAATTTATAAATTAGGCACAGTAAAGCATTAATAGCAGTAATAAAAATAGAACATTTATAACAATGTGATGTAATAAAAATTATATGAATTTGATTTCTGTCAAAATATTGCATTACCAATCTTTTAAAGTCTGCATATAATTTTTTTTTTATTGAGAACTTTTACCATTTTACTTAAAGGAAATACTTTATAGCTTCTTCCCTTTCACCTAAGTGTTATTCATCGGTACAAAGTTCTTTACAATTTTCTCTTATTATTAATCATTTTCCTAATATCTATAAAACCTGTAGTGATATCTTCCACAGTCATATCTTCCATTCTTAACATTAGTAATTGATTTCCTCTCTTATTTACCTGGTAAATATCAATAGATGAATTTATTATGTATTTTTTTAATCAAATGATCATTGGTTTCCTTGATTTTTCTCAATTGTTTTTCTATCTTCTATTGTATTGATTTCCACTGTGGTCTTTAACATGTTCTTCTTCCTATTTTTCTCATTTACTTTTATTTGTTTCTGGTTTCTTGAATCCCATACTGAGATCATTGTAGCCTTTTTGAATGAAGGAATTTAATACTCTATATTTCTCTATAAGTAATGATTGAACTCAATTCCACAAGTTGTCAGAGTGGGCCGCTGTTAAAGTTCCTGATCAGTGTACTTGAAAGGAGATAACCCTGTATTATTGGGATGGGCTTGATTCAGAGTTGGGAGGCTGTAAAAGCAAGAAGGAGGCTCCTTTAGAGAAAGAAGATACTCTGTTTGTCACCAATGCTTTTGGTTTGTGTCCATTGAGTCCATATTTATTACCATCTTGCTTTCATACCCCATTCCACTCTGGCAAGTGTTTTTCTGCTCCTTTGAATGCACATTAAGTCTCAGTTGGATGCCAAATATTTCTATTTGTTGAGAGAGAATCTTGCCATGTAGTCCTGGGCTCAAGTGGTCCTTCTGCCTCAGCCTCCAAAGTACCTGGAACTACAAGCACCCATTGGACGGTAAACATTTTCAATCTGGCCTGTTGAATGCTAAATATGTTTCTATACCTATTATTCTTGACCTTTATTCTCAGGTAGAGTTAATTTCTTCGGAAGCAGTTTGGATCTTGTTTTTCACATTTGTTTTATAGTGGGACCAGACCAATACTCAGTCTGGGGTTAATTACACCCCATGACTGGAGCCAGGTTCCAGTACTATATCTCTGGGCTGTCTTTTCTTTCTTCTCAAACCTGGATCAGAAATGTTGTACACAGAAATACAGCACCCAACAAATGATCATGATTATAGTTAAGAGTAATAGGTCAGGAAGATACAAATGTTTGTGTAGCTGTATCACCCTACAGTATTGACCTCCAATCTCTATTTTTACATGAGCTAAAATAAACTACCAAAGTGTGCGTCACTATTTGAGTTTTTTGCTACTGTTATCTTGATTGGTATAATCCCTTTTTATGACTACATCAAAAGATCATGTAGGAAGGACTCCATTAAACTGAAGTGTCTTCTCCCATTTCAGTCTGAGTGACTGAATTGTCTGTGGACCCGCGTGCTATGATTGGCAAGAGCCTCATCCTTTATGTGTAAGGAAAGATAATGAATATTTAGAATGTCATTCCTTTGAAAGAAATACTATAATATTTTGTTTTGTAATTATAATTTTTATGTGTTTTATTTCATGTGCTCTAAATTTTAGATTATCCAAAATTAGCAAATTCAAGTTAGAGTTTATGTGAAAAATTTCTATGTTTTTCCATTCAAGATTTGAAGACCAATAATAGAAAGTATTTGAGATCACTGTACATGAGCCTTTCTTATCTTTCTTTAATATATTAGCATAATACTGTTATTTCATGCTTTATTATTGCAGTGAGTGTATTTTGTGAACATCTCAAAGGAGAATTATTTCAATATCATGTAAATAAATCCTCATGAAAATTAAAATTACCTAAATTATTGTATATTGATGTCTAAATTAGGTGAGTAGATTTCATTTTACATAGAGAAACTTTATTTTTAAAAATCTTAGAGCCACTAATTTTAAGCATTTTAAAATAGCAAAAATGGAATCAAAATATGCGGTGTACTTTTCATTTGTTCACTGCTAAAATGACAGAGTGAAAGGGTCATCAATATCTAGAAGTACCTAGGTATTTATTTTGCCTGAAATTTTAATTTTTTTAAATAAGATTACATTGATATTCATGCTCTGCAGAATGAATAGCCACTAATTCTAATCTATATTTAATCAGCCATAGTGACTCATAGATTGGTGACTAATTCTAAAATAAAATCTCAGGATATCGAGCTATTTTTAAATAAGCTCTCTTCCTGTCCTGCAAAGCAAGTTGTTGAATAGGATTATGAAAAGCGACCAACTAAAATATTTTTTCAGTTTCATTTTAGGTTTGTGTAAGTTTAAAATAGCAAGAAATACTGCTTCCAAGAGCGCATGAATTTCTAAAGTGTTTGATTTTTATTAGTCATGTTAAAAAAGGGATGTGTCTTATAAATCAACAGTGATCAACTCCAGCCCTTACCTTGCCTTGCATTTCATTAGTATCTTTTGTCTGCTAAATTTACTAATTGCTGTTACTTAAACATATTTGAAATTGAAATCATTCTTTTACTACTAGTCCATCTATCGTGCCACTCTGGTTTGGTCAAATTACATTATTAGTTTCCTCATCATTCAGGTTTAATATTTTTCATTTAATTCGATTCTGTCCAGTTTCCCTGCTGCTGCATCTGGTGTCCCCAACTCCCATTACTGTAGCAGGTGCCCTCCTTCACAGCTCAGCCATTCTTTGAGCCCGACTCAGCTCTATAGCGTTTGTGAAGCTGGACCCTAAGTACTCCAGACCAAATGAATCATTTCTCACCTCATATTTTAGACACATATTGTTTTATGACCTATTTTAAGTGATTTTTAAATATATTTTGAGGGCTACAATAACAGGATACTGCATATTATTTTCCTACTATTCTAGACTTGCGGACTGGTACCCAAAACTATTATCAATATTAATTGATATTACCCATATAGTTCCCCTTTAATGTTCTGTGTTCTCGTCTACATCCTATATTTCTTTTCTTTCTTTTCTCTCTCTTTCTTTCTTTCTTTCTTTCTTTCTTTCATTCTTTCTTTCTTTCCTTTCTTTCTTTCTCTCTCTCTTCCTTTCCTTCCCTTCCCTTCCCTTCCCTTCCCTTCCCTTTTCTTTTCTTTTCTTTTCTTTTCTTTTCTTTTCTTTTCTTTTCTTTTCTTTTCTTTTCCCCTGGCATAGATTACCAGCTTCCCAGTAGCCCTGTAAAGTAGCAAATATTATGTATTTGTGTACAGTGGACATACATTTGAGGCTCCTCAGGTTTATAATCTATCACTATTAAGTGGAATTATTTGCTAATTTTTTGATGTCCTCAAGGAGGCTTTCTGTATCAGCAACTACCTTGCCAATGTGACTGGACATCACCTAATATGCTGAAGGATCTAATACAGCAAAAGGTGATGAAAGGAAGGATTCACTTCTTATCCTAGAACAGAAAATGCCTTCAGGGAAAAACACAACTGGCTACCACCAATTTACTTTAGATTACTGTTCAACCCTTTGTGGAACCCTGTTATATGTAGTCTTTATTTTTGTGACTCTCTGATATCTTTATGATTTTGGTATATTTTCTGTGTTTTTCCTCTTTGTTATAGTAGAAGTCTAAGCCTCCCAAAAATCTGCCACATGGTATCTAAAACCAGAAATTCTTGAGAATATCATCACTATTCCCTTGTATTTGAGCACCAGAATGACAAGATGTAGTAATCAGAACTCTGCTGAGAAATGGAACCAGTAGATTTCTCTATCTCTTTATGAAAAATTGCCTCATGCAGTTATGGAGGCTGAGAATCCCTACAATGTGCAGTCTGTAAGCTGTTAGACCCAGGAGAGCAAGTAGCGCAGTTCCACCTAAGTCTGAAGGGCTAAGAACTGGGACAACCAGGTATGAGGGTTAATCTGAGCACCAGAGAGGATGAGACAAGAGGGCTTGGCTGAGACAGTAAGACCAGAACAAAGAGGCGAATCCATCTTTCTTCCACCTTTTTCTCTACTCAGACCCTCAGCAGGCTGGATGAAGCCCCCCTCACATTTGAGAGGCCAATTTACTGAGCTAACCTATTCCATGGTTCTCTCATCTGGAAAAACCTCACAGATACCTTCAGAAATAGTGTTTCATCTAGCACCTATGGCCAAATTAACACAGAGCAGTAAACATCCACTTGATATAAAATTCTAACTTAAATATTAATTTCCTTTGAATATTTAACAATATAACGTCACTTTTAATATGATCACTTTTTAATACAAATTCAAATACAAGCCTCATTTTTTACTGTTGGTTATCTTCTTCGGAGACTTTCAGAGTCTTTTCTTTGTCTTTGATATTCTAAATATTTTCACTCTTAGGTTCACGAGTGGATTTTCCATTCTCTTTAGTTATTGGCACATTTAAACACTTTTTAATCTGTTGTATTTTGTGTTTAGTTCTTAATTCTTTAAAATGTATCTTTACTCCTCCTTCAATATTTTAACTCCTCTCCCTTTGTATTCTTCTTTTCTGTGTCTCCTATTGTCTAAAATGGCATTTCCAGTTTTATTGCCCATGTTTCTTAGCTCTGTTTCCTTTCACGCATCCCGTTTCTCTGGGGTAAAGACCGTACCATGATACCTGAAACAGCCTCGCACATTCTCCATAGGCCATGGAGGCAGGGCTTGGCACATTGCTGATTGGAGTCTTGAAAGACCACCTTGTATTATTTCTTGTTGTGGTTGTTACTGAAAGTGTCCCCCCAAAAGCTCATTATATTGAAGACTTGGTTATAAACTGATGGCCTTGTGGAATCTGATCAGATCACAAGGGCCCTGACTTCCTCAGTGGACTCGTCCTTTGATGTATTTGTACTTTGGTAGCATTATTGGGTGGTCACGAAGACTTAGGAAATGGAGGTCTGCTTAAAAGGAGTGGTTAATGGGAGTATGATGTTGGGGCCTGTATCTTGTGTCAGGCCCATTCCTCTCTGGCATTTTGGCTTTCTTTCTGCTTTCTGGCTGCCAAAAATTGAACAACTTTCCCCTGTCATGCCGTTCTGCCGTGATATTTCTGCCTTCCTACAGACCTAAACCAATGCAGCAACAAACTGGAGACCGAGACTCTGAAACTGTGAGCCAAATAAGTACCTCCTCCTGTAGATTTATTTTCTCAGGTATTTGGTCACAATAAAGTACTTCTGGAACATAAGAATATTACAGTTTTGTGAAGAGCTGCTGAAGGGCTGTTTTCCATTCATCTCCTCACCTACCAAGAAGGCTGCTGTAAGACAGTTTCTTGTCACCTCTCTAGTTCTGTTGAGAGAAAATACCTGCTTTACTCGTCCTGAATTATATACGAATCTATAAAAACTGATTGGCTTCAGAATAGCATTTACTCTTTGGCAATTAGTGTTGCATTTATTTAGCCCCTTTGTCAGTGCCATCCTGTGGAACAAGTGACTCAAGAAGATGGTACCTTTGGTCAGTCTTGATCTCATCGTGTATGTTATTAAACTATCTGAATGTAATTTATTTATTTGTTTAACTATGTCCACCATACTATTTTTCCCATCTGTAGGGTTCTCTTTGTTCAACTATTATTTTTATGCCCACTAATTCTTTTTTTAATAATCTCATTTCTTTTTATTTGTAAATTTCTTTTATCTTTCCTTACATATATTCATCCTTCTTATTTCAAATCTTAGTCTGTCTTCTCTAATGTGTCTACTCCATACTAAGTCTTTCATATTTCAAAAAGGTCATTGTTACTTTTGTAAGACACTGTACTCCTCAACTGTATTTTATTTATTTATTATTTATTCATATTTGCGTCTACCTGCCATGATTTCAGAAAGGGCTGAAGACCAGGCTGCAGGGTGTATCTAGATGTAGTCTTAATGAGTTTAAGGAGAGTCAGGTTATTCCTTCAAGGATGGAGGGTCCCAAACTACAAAACTACTCGTAGTAGCTCTCATTTGCTAGGTTATTCCTGTGTTCAGAATTTTGCTTTGAAACTATTAGTACATCCATTTACCTACAAATGACTCTAGCTTATCCTTTTTTATGGCAGAGTAGTACTTCATTGTGTAGAAAAACCACCTCTTCTTTAGCCATTCTTTCGTTGTTGGACATTTAAGTTGTTTCCAAGACTTAGCTATTACAAATTGTGTTGCTATAAACATTAAGTGAAAATAATCAGACACTCATGAGTGCACATCGAATTCCTTCTCTGATATGAGAAACCATAAGTGTAAATAAGGACAAAGAGGTGTAATAGATATTATATAAAAGGAAGATAATGTTCAAAAGAAAGGAGAACTAGAAAGGGAGAAGGGGGACAAGAAGAAAGGGAAAAAGGAAAGAAAGCGGAAAGGGAAAAAATGGAAAAATATAAATAAACATGCTGTAAATAGGGAAGGGGTAGCAGAAGGGAGGGGTGGAGAAGAGGGGGGAAAACCAAGACGCATCAAGTACAGGTATAAAATAACCATGTTGATTATGATCATTATGTATACAGTGTACCAGTACGTGCTCTTGGTAAAACAAAACAAAACAAAACAAAACAAAACAATTAGAGGCAGTGCTTAAGAGAACATATCTTCTTAGTTTGTTATTTCCCAACTCTGAGGGTTTGAAATAGTTAGAAGTGATAAGAAAATATCTGAGGATAGCCAGTGACACTTTGCATTTTCCTTTTTGGGTTTTTGATTATTCTTCACAGGACCTATGTAGAATCCTTCAACCTGTATTCTGGGCTGTTACTAGGAGTGCCGGTGGGGATATTTTAGATAGTAATTGTACCAAAGTAAGACCAAGGAGAGACAGGAACAGAACTTTACCTGTTCTTCCCCAATCTATTTTTCAACTCCTCTGACCATTTTACCTTCAATGTTGAAGGGAATAAACAACCTCCTTTCCCTGCTCCTCATGAAGCTGTGTAAAATGTTCTTCCACACAAGTATCTGTCTCCTTTATAGTTCCTTGATTATATTTCCTTTGAGAAGCTACAATTCCTCAAAGGCTGATTTTGGGAAGAAGGACAGTAAGTCATGCTAATTTTCCATCGTGCAAGAATCATTTATCACAGAATTTAAAAACCCACTTAGACATTAAAGGACATACTTTTTATCCCCCCACTCCCATAAAATCATTCAGAAGCTATAGACTTTGAGAAATAAATGATTGCCCATGATTATCCAGTTTGCAATAGAACAGAAAGTATAAACTAGTTCTCTAGCTTCCTGTGCTATAGATTCACTAATCATTGCTGTATCACTTGAATTCTCTAGGCCTTAACTGCATTAACTATGTATGCCTACGGACATCTATATACAAGTCCTTGAACCTCTGTGCTTAAATGTTTACTCATATTATCTTACTGATAGCTTCTAGAAGCTTCCACGTTTAGGATCATCAAATTTCCAAAAAACTTCACTTGCACCTCTAGAATTACTATGATTGAGAGAAAAGAGATCTGGCTCTAGTCATCTTAGAGAAGAGCAGTAAGATGACATTTACAACCATGCAAAAGAAAAAAATGCATCTGGATGATGTCTCCTTCTCATGCTCCCACATGAACTCTTCTTTCAGCATTTATTTTGGAGTTCAAATTGAAACGCTTTGATTCAAATAATCTGAATTATAGTACTTATCTATAATAATAGATTTCAGGTGGCACGATTATGTTCCTGTAGCATTGCAGTAATGCACACTTGACATGCAGTCTGCTTGTGATTCATTGTGTTTGGGCTGGAATATCAGCATTTTAAAGAACAAAAAGGACATCAGAGTTACATTTTATAAAGTAAACAGATGTGAGTCTATTACATGCCAGTTGGAAACTCTGCAAATTTAAATGAACTGGAAAATCATATGCATTTTAGCATAAAATGTCACTAATAATATTTAATATTTAATGTATATGGCTCTGTTGAGTTTTTAAAAATAGAAAATCACACAAACTCAGATAAGTGGCATGAAATTAAATATTTCTATTGCTATATGTTTGAAATATATATTTACATTTAATATGTATATATGTAAAACATATCTTAATAACTTTTGATCTGCCTCTTCTTCCTACCTTCCTCTTTCCCTTGATCCTCTCCTCCTTCTGCAGAAAGTCTGTCTCCATTTTACTCTACTAAATTTATATATTGGGTTTCTTATATAAGAGAAACCATTCAATATGTAACCTTGTTGCCTGATTTATTTAGCATAAATAAATGGTCTCAAGATCCATCAATTTTCCTGCACATGACATGAGTTTATTTTTGTTTATGGATGAATAAAACTACATTGTGTATATACACCAGATTTTCTTTATCCATTTGTCCACTGATGGGCATCTAGGCTGTTTCTAGAGCTCAGCTGTGGTGAATTGTGTTTATAGTATTATAGTATGAAGTCTTTAACTCTTTTGGGAATATCCCAGGAGAGGTATGATTGGGTCAGACGGAATTTAAATTTTAGTTTTTTGAGGAATCTTCCTACCGATTTCCATAGTGATTGGAACATAGTGATTGGTACTAGTTTATGTTCTCATGAACAATGTGAAAATGTTCCTTTTTCCCCACATCCTCACCAACATTTGTTGCTTTTTGTTTTTGAGGATAAGCATTCTGACAGAAGTAAGATGGAATCTCAGAGTTGCTTTGATTTGCATTTCCCTAGTGGTGAAAGATGATAAACATTTTTCTGTGTACTTACTGGCCATTGTGTTTATTCTTTTGAGAAGTTTATATTCAGTTTACTTGCCCATTTTTGAGTTGGTTGTTGGTTTTTTGGAAATTAATGTTTTATTTCACTGTATATTCTAAATATTATTACTTTATCAGAAGAATAGCTGGAAAAAATATTCCCATTCTGTAGGGCGTCTTTTGACTCTGTTGATTGCTTCCTTTATTGTACAAAAGGTTTTTAATTTGATGCAGTTCCACTTATTTATTCTTAGTTCTTATGCTATTGATGCTCTGTTCAGGAAGTCCTCTGAGTGTGACTGTGGCTGTGTGTTTCTCCTGTGTTATTTTCTAGAGCTTTCAAGGTTTCTTCTTTTATATCTGGGTGTATGATCCATTGTGATTTGATTTAACTATATAGGGTGAGATAATGAGTCGAGTTCATTTCTCCACATGTGAATAACCAATTTTTCTAGGACCATTTGTTTTAAGAGGCTATCTTTTCTCCAATGTATGTTTTTGGTCCCTTTATCAAAACTCAGATGGCTGAAGGTGCAAAGGGTTGTTCTGCCCCTTTCATTCTATTCCACTGGTCTGCGGGTCTATTTTCGTACTAGTAAACTGCTTTTATTACTAGAGCTTTGTAGTATAACTTAAAATTGGGAACTGTGATGCCTCCTGCTTCACTCTTTTTGCTTAAGATTGCTTTGGCTATTCTGGGTCTCTTCTGGCTCCATATTAATTTTATGTTTGTTTTTTCTAGTTCTGTGAGGAATGTTGTTGATATCTTAATAGAATACAGCCATTTTAAAGATATTAATTTTAGCACTTTAAAGGTTTCTGACTTTATATCTAGGTGTATGATCCATTTTGATTTGATTTTAATATAGGGTGAGGTATATGGTATAGGTACAGGGATATTTCTCCATTTTCTAGTGTGCACTTCAGTCTCTTTCTTGAAAGTTCTATACTTTTTGGTATAGGGCTCTCCCATCTCTTTAGTTAAGTTGATTCCTAGATATTTAATTTTTTGAAGCCATTGTGACTGCAGTTGTTTTCCTGATTTCTTTCTTGCCTGCTTCATTATTGGTATACAACAATGCTATTAATTTTTGTGTATTGATTTTGTTTCTTGCCACTTTGCTGACTTTATCAGTTCTGAGAGTTTCTGGTGGAGGTTTTGGGGCTTCTGTGTAAAGAATCATATCCCCCGAAAATAGAGATAAGTTAATTTATCCATTTCCTATTTGTATCCCTTTTATTTCTTTCTCTTGCCTGATTGCTGTAGCTAAAATGTTAAGTACTATGTTGAATAGGAGTGATGAGAGTGGATACCTTTGCTTCATCACTGATTTTAGAGGGAATACTTTCAGTTTTCTCCCATGTAGTATGAATTTGTTGTATATGATTTTTAACAGTTTGAGATAAGGTCCTTCTGTACCTATTTTTATCAGGTTTTTTTTTTTTTAATCATAAAGGGTTGTTGAATTTTGTCAAAGGCCTTTTCTGTATCTGTTGAGATGATTATGTAATTTTTATCCTTGATTCTATTTATATGATGTATTACATTTATTGATTTATATGTGTTATGTCATTCTTGCATCCCTGGGATGCAGCCACCTTGGTCATGGTATATGATCTTTTCAATGATTTGTTAAGTTCTGTTTGCAATTATCTTATTGAAGATTTTTGCATCTGTTTCATGAAGAATGTTGGCCTGTAATTTTCTCTTTTATGTCGACTCTTACCCAGTTTTGGTGTCAGGGTAATGCTAGCTCCATGGAAGGAGTTTGGAAGTGTTCTTTAGCTTTTAATTTCTTGGAAAAGTCTGAGAAGTATTGGTGTCCATTCTCTAAAGTTCTTGTAAAATTAAGTAGTAAATCCATTGGATTCTGTGATTTTCTTGGTAGAGTTTTTATTACTGTCTTGATTTCAGGGCTGTTATCTGTCAGTTCGGGAGGTTTATATTCTCTTGGTTCAGTTTTGGCAAGTTGTGTGTATCTTGGAATTTATCTTTCTTTCAGATTCTATAATTTATTGGAATATAAGTTGTCAAAAGAGTTTCTGATATTACTCTGGGTTTCCATGGTATCTGTGGTAAATGTGCCTTTTTCCTTTTGAATTATATTGATGTGGGCCTTCTCTCTCTTTTGGGAGGTAAGTTTGGCTAAACATTCATCAATTCATTTTATGCTTTCAAAGAACCAAGTCTTGACTTATTGATCTTTTGTATTGTTGTCTTAATTTTATTAATTTGTACTGTTATCATAAATCTTTCTTTCATTCTTCCAGATTTGGGCTTGAATTTTTCTTATTTTCCTAGGTCCATTAGATTTATTCTTAGATTATTTATCTGAGATTATTGTATTTCTCTAATATATGTCACCAGTATAAACTTCCCTTTTAGCACTGGTTTAACTGTGTCCCATAGTTGCTGGTATGTTGTATTTGCACTATCATTTGATTCTAGGAACTTCTTCCCTGAATGATCTACTGATCATTCAAGAATATATTATTTGATCTCCATATATTTGTGTAGTTTCTATTGTTATTTTTGCTCTTGATTTTTAGTTTCATTCCATTGTGATCTGAAATAATGGAAGAGATTATTGAAATGTTTTTGTATTTATTGAGACATGATATGTGACATAAAATATTGTCTGTTTTGGAGAAAGTTCCATAAGCTGCTGAGATGAATAAATATTCTTCTGCTTTTGAATGAATCAGTCTAGATATCTGCTAAACCCATTTGTTGTATGCTATGGTTTGGCACTAATTTTTTTATTTTTTATTTTTTTGTCTGGTGGACCTGTCTATTGGTGAGGGTGGGGTATTAAATTTCTTACTATGAATGTATTGGTTTTTATCTGTCCTTTTACATAAAGTATTTTTTTTTTTGTTTTATGAAACTGAGTGTGCCAATGTTTATATTTACATTAAAAAAATCTATTCCTGTTGTTGTTTCTTTTATCAATATCTAGTAATATTCTTTGTCTTTTTAAATCAGTTTTGGTTTGAAGTCAAGTTTCTTTATGGATGAAGTAAGTCTCTTGTGGGTGACATATAGTTGGATATTTCTTAATTCTTTTTTCTGTCCACTCTGCTAGTTTTTGTCTTTTGATTGGAGAGTTAATACCATCTGCAATGAGTGTAATTATTAAAAGGTATTTACTTATTCCTGTCATTATACTTTTTTCATTACTTGATTCCTTATTATTTCCCTTTTATTTACTTTCTCGATTGGAACTGTTCAACCATATTGAACTTGTCTCTGTTTAGTATTCCTGTATTTTGTGCAATGCTGGATTTGTGGTCATGTATTTTTTTTTAGATTCTATTTAACATGAAAGGTCTTTATTTCTTCATCAATTTTGAAAGATAATTTTGTAGGATGGAGTAGTCTGGGTTGGGAATTATTTTGTTTTGGGGCTTGAAAAACTTTATCCAATCTCTCTTGACCTTAAAGTTTGTGTTGATAAATTTGATATTATTCAGGTATGTTAATCTTTATGAGTTTTTTGGTGTTTTTCTCTAATAGCTTTTAGTATTCAGTCTTTTTTTAGTTGAATTTTTGCTGTTTTGACTATAATGTCACAGAGTTTATTTTCTGGTTCTGTCTGTTAGGTGTTCTAAATGCTCCATTTTCCTGGGTATTTATCTCATTCTTTAGATTTGGAAAATTTTCTGCAATAATTTTAGTGACTATATTTTTGTACCATTATATTGTAACTCTAAGTCCCCTTGAATTCAAGAATTCTTCGGTTAGTTCTTTTAGCGTCTCTAGGAGCACTTGGATCATTTTCTGGCTATCTCTTGTGTTTTCCAAGATCTATGAGTCAGTTTTAGTACCTCAACCTTGTCCTAAACTTCTAATATTCTGTCTTTTGCCTGACCATGACTACTGCCAAGACTTTCAATTTGTTTCCAGGATTTCTGCTTGATTCCTTTTCTTAACCTCTAATTCATTCCAAAAGTGGTGATTCATATGCAGCATTATCTTTCTTAATTCATTCAGCTACTTATTTGTATTTTCTTTATGCTCAGTGGTCATCTTATTAATTGAAGCTTTTAGCTGCTTACATCTTTGAGTTCATTGAACATCTTAGTAATTGCTTCATTCATGCATTTATTTGTCTTCTCTTTGATCTTTTCAAACATTTTAACTATTTATCTTTGGAAGGTTTTTGGGGGGATCTTGAAACTCACTGACTTTAGCACCTGTGAGATAAACTTTTGAGGAGGTATGGAATTCTTGGAGGTATCTTGTTGCCCTGTTTTCTCATGATTCTTGTGTTTTTGTTTTGAAGGTTGTAGATCAGTTTGGGTAGAACACTGTCACTGTTGCTGATATCTTTTTAGTAGGTGGAATTCTCCCTACGATAGCTTTGCATATGATTTAGTGTACAGGAACCTATTCAACCTACAGAACGAGCTGGGATCTGTCCCTGTCACTGCATCCTGAGGAGAGAGCGATTCCTGGTCACATCGGTATCTACAGAACCAATCATAGAGTGACATACACTTTAAATGTGTTTTTTAAAAGTTCTCATCTCTGCTAATAACCCAGGAATACAAAGAAATAGCACTGATTAAGAGTAGACTGAGATATACAGGCAGAGAAAAGAAAAAAAAAGGATGAAGAAAATATTATAAGAAAGTAAAAAGAAAAGCAAAGAGACAACAGAGGATGAAAGAAAAAAGAGAAGGTATTGGTGATATTATTTTTATATCTGGAATGGAGTGAGCAGGAAAGTTATTTCTGGGGGTGAAACAAAGGAAAAAAAGGGAAGGAAATATAATTTGAGAGGGGAGGGAAGGGAGATTTGGCAGAGTGTGAGAGGAAATAAAGAAGGAGGAGGGTGTGAGGGAGTTTAAATATAAAATGGTGAAGGATACAGGGAATTTGGGTCTGATTTATGACTTAACCAAAAAATTTAGCAAACCCTATGAAACAATCTTTGACAAAGGAGAAACTCCTGTGAGTTGGTAAGAACTGCAGAAATAAAATCAATAATTCATACTTGCATGCTCTTACTGGCACACAGGCACCACCCATAGCTCTACCTTGCAAACAGAAAGAGAAGTGAAATAAGTTAGACACAGAAGCATAAATATCCTGTGGTTTCTTTTACATGAAAACCCCAAAATATAAATAGAGAAAAATTAAAAAAAATAGATAATAGGAAGCAGGAAGATAGATATTCCTCAAGTGGGAAGGGGATCAAGAGATGGAGGGAGAGGAAGGAAAGGAGAAGGGGTTGAAAATGAATGAAGATGTGTTATGGACATGTACCAACTACATGTAATGTAATTACTATGTACTGTTAGTATGTACTGATAAAACATTAAAAAAAAAACAAGCAATACCAGAAAGAAAAGAAAGAATAAAGATGAAAATAAAAAGAACAAAGAACCAGTTAACCCAGTTTGACTTATACTGGATCTGAGTTGGACTAGATTGTTCTTTCACTTCAGTTCAAATATGGGCAAACTCGTAGTGGTTCTGGGGGCTGAACTCCACTCCTTTGTGGTTGGGGCCTGAAACTTGAGTAGGTTTCTTGAACGGTACTTGAATTAGGGCCTCACAGCCAATGTATACTCTTCTGTACCTAGGAGTGAAGGTCCAATATATGATCTAACCAAAGAATTTAGAAAACCCTACAAAGCAGCCCTTGGCATAGGTCCAGAAGGTCCACCGAGACCGCTGCTTGATCCCCTGTAGGCGCAGATCCGCTAAGTGCCAGCTCACGCGCCTGACAGGAGCGACCGGCCAGTGGTTTTTCCTCGGTCTTCATTCCTTGCACCTTCACGTGGCTCAGAGGAGGCATTGGGGCTGCTCTAATGCCTGGCCTCGCACTGTCCCCTCAGGAGCTCCCCCAGTCTCACACCCTTCACTCCACGGAACCCCCTGTGGCTGCTTTTATCTGCTGTCACGGAAGCCTCTGCTGTTTTGCACTGTCCCTCAGCGCTGCACTTCGTGTCAGCACTGCCCTATCCGTGCCCCGGGAGATTTCTCCCTGCCTGGAGCTCCATTCTCAGGGGCTGAGGGTGGGCGCTTCTCCCTAAATAACTCTAGTGATTTTAGTGCACTGTGCCACAGTTGCCCTTTTCCAGGTCCTACCTTCATGATAAATCCCCAACAAATGCCTTTTATAGTAAATAGGTGAAATCACTAAGGAACCCTTGCACATAGTACATACTCATAAAATACGGTTTTTCTAACACATTTTGAGTTGAGAATTTAATTCATTTTTGTTCTGCTTCTAGATTTATTGATAGGAATATCTAGGGCTAAGAACTTTTGTCTGATCACTGATATGAAACATATTCATTACATCACATTTTAGAATATTTCAATTTAAGCTTTGTTTCCTACTCTCACACAAGAGCCATTTAATATAAAAAGCTTTGATATTACAGATGTAAGGACTTTTTGATTTTTGGCCTCTTATTAATTTTAAATTTTAATGCATTTTTCTGAAAGGTGTATTCTTTCTGATTTATCAGGCTTCTTAAATGTTTCAATGACCTAGCATATGATGGATTTTAATGTTTTTTGAAGCCATTATTTTATGTATCTTTGAGAAGAAGATATATTCTCTATTTATTCAGTGTGTTTGTGTGTGTGTGTGTGTGTGTGTGTGTTTGATATCTGCTTTTCTCTGTAGGCTGAAAATTAAGAATTATTGAAATCAAATTCGTTTTACTGAATTCCGTGTGGATGATGGTATCTCTGCAAGTGGTGGCACTTTATCACCGAAGTTGAGACCAGTACGAGCATTGAAATGGCCAGCAGGCTTGAGGAAATACGGAAATACTGTAAACTGCAGTGTTCTTTAGTGTCAGGTAGTTGACCACGATATTTCAAGACCTGAAATAAATGGGCAGTTCCCTATATCTTACTTGCTGTCAGTGGGAAAATCCCAAGCATAATAAACAGAAGTTAGATGTGATTCACTTAAATAGGGAGTCAAGGCTTCTCAATCAATTCCCAGACTTGATCCGACTCACAGACCTATAGCCGGTTTAGAGGAGAAGGGCTGAATCTTCTTTACTCTGAGTAAGGATCCTTAATTTATATTGTTAATCTTCCTTTCAGCCTTTCTGGATGGACCAGTGACCATTTATTATATAAGTATACATTGGCGAGAGTGTAATGAGCAGACTATTGGGTGATTTGTGGATCACGGCTTTTGTAAACACAAATTCTAGAGGCTTAAAACTTTCTCTGGGTCTACTGCAACAATGTAGGACTTAAGAAAAATACGGGACTCATGGAACTTTGTCTCTGGTTGATCTCACAGTAGATCCTTTGTGTTCCTGAACTTGCCCTGTGGTGATTACCAAGGCTGTGGCAGGAATAACTGGAATCATTATGCTGAGCAATTGGCAGAATGCCCACTTCAGGAATTCTGACAGTTGAAGAGGGAGCTGTAAGGCAGGGAAGACTAAGTGGAAGCCTACAGGAGCATCCATGACATTTAATTTTATATCATAATTTGACTGGGCTATGATGCCAGATATTTGAACACACATTATTCTGGATGCTCCTATTAAAGTGTTTTTGGATGAGATTAATATTAAATCCATGTAAAGCAGAACACCTCCCATAGTATGGGAAGGGCTTATCCAATCAGTTGAAGGCCTTAATGGACTAAAGATTGATCTCCCTGAAGAAGAAGAAATTTTTCCAGTAGATTGCCTTTGCTGTAAGTGCAGCAGCTCGCTAACCTTCCACAATGAGGAGAGCCAATTCCCTAAAATCTCTCCCTCTCTCTCCTGCATGTGGGCACATGTGTGCAAATTCTCTTTCCTTCCTCCTACCTCTCTCTATACAGATATAACTCAATTTATGATTGGGTAGTATTCTAATAAATGCATCATCATTTGAAAATATTGTAATTAAAATGGATTTAATATACCTAACCTACTGAGCATTGTAGCTAAGCAACAGTGTTCTGTATTCAGTGTACTCAGTGATTATTCTGTATTCGGTGATCATTCTTGATCACTCTCTTGATCGCATGGAGCTGGTTTGGTGCCAATGCCCAGCATCACAAGAGCATACTGATCCTTTGCTGTTAGCTAGGCAAAGACCAAAATTCAAAATTTGTGGTATGGATTCTATTGATTGCATATAACTTTTGCACTGTTATAAGCGAAAAATCAAAATTGGAACCATTGTAAATCAGTGACTGTATCTGTGTGTATGTACATGTATAAACACACACACACACAGAATCACCCCTTGGTATCCACAGGGGATTATTCCCAGGATCCCCTTCAAACACCAGAATCTGCAGATGTTCAAGTGCTTTATATAAAATGGTGTAGTATTCACATACAACCTAAACGATCCCATATACTTTATTGTTTCTAGATTATTTACAATGTCTAATATAATTTAAATTCTACGTAAAATGTTGTTATATAGTCTTGCTTAGAGAAAAATGTCAAGTAAAAACATTTGTACTTGTTCAATACAGGCCTACCAGCAACCATTGTTAATCTAACTATATAGTGCATGATTTGCACTGGGTTGAATCTGCATACGCCAAACCAACAGATACTGAGAGCTGACTGTACACACACACACACACACACACACACACGCATACACTGCCAACTATGTTTTTCAGAGAACCCTAACTAATACATGATTTCTACTATCCAAAATAATAAAATCAAAGCAGGACTACATTTCTGAAAATATTTCAGAGAATGACACCAACATCCAGGACTTAAAAGGCACAGATGGGACTCTTCCTTGTACTTTTTATGCTTTTCACTCCATTTACCAACTTGGATTGAGCAAGAGACAGAGGGAGATCTTGAACTGTGGATTATCATAAGCCAAACAAGATGATGACTCGAATTACAGTTCCTCCTTCAAATTTTTGTTTCTCTATAGCAAATCAAACTGTCCCCTGATATTTGATATCTAAATTTGATGTCTTCCAAGTGCTTCATGTTACCTGCTAGTAAAAATTGTTCACATTTAGCTGGCAGAAGCAACGTCACACCTTTAGTGTCTTGGCTGGGGCTATATCAACTCTCTAGCCATATATCAAAATGTATCCTCTATGTCAGAGGCAACATAGACCTCATTTGGTGAACTATTGATCCCTTTACTAACTAACAAAGGAGTAGGGAAGCTCGATTACATTGTAGTTCTATGTTTAGTGTTTTGAGGAACATCTACATTGATTTCCATGGTGGCTATACCTTACTAAATTACATTTTAATCAGTAGTGTATAAGGATTCCTTTTTCTTTGTATATTCATCTGAATTTTTTTGTGCAGTATTTTTAATGATAGCCACTTTGATTTGGCAAGATGGCATCTCAGTAACTTTTATTTACATTTCCCTGATGGCTAAAAGTGCTGAACATTTTTCCATGTGATTATTGGCCTTTGTACTTTATCTTTTGGGAAGTGTCTGTTTAGTTTATTTGTCCATTTAGTGATTAGGCTAGGTTTTTGTTCTGCTGTTAATATTTTTGATTTATTTGTGTGTTCAGTATAATAATTCTTTATCAGAAGAGTAGTTGTAGAAAACTTTCTCCCATTCTGTAGGTTATCTCTTCTCTCTGTTAATTGTTGTGTTTTGTGCAGAAACTTTTAAAAGTTTGATGTAATTGCATTTGCTGATCTCTTGGTGTCCTACATGGGAATTATTGCCAGTGCCTATATCTGACATGGTTCATTTATATTTTATTTTAACAATCTTGAAGTTTTAGGTCTTGCATTTGGGCCACAGCGTGCCCTCTTTAGTGAGTGCGATTTGTGGTTTGTGGGATGTTCCAGTAGGGTGTATCAGCAGTCTGGATGGCAGTTCACTCAGGGAACATGGCAGATGACCAAGATGCAGTGTGGTGGTGTGTCCCCGAGGAGACTCAGTGTGTGTGGGGTAAACCATTCTGCTCTACATTAAGGAGGTGGACAGAGGGATGGCGTGTTCCATCAGCCTTCCTCTTAAACGCACAGTCTTCTCAAGTGTAGCTTTCTCATTTGTAGTCACTAAAGGCACTGACCTTTGCACTCCCCACTCTCCTCTCCATTAGAGCTCATGCTTCCGCTCTGTAAACCTCTTGACAGGATTCTGTCCTACATTCCCTTGAGGCGATACTGTCTCCTGGCCTTCTCCCATCCAATCAACGCAAAGGGCATCCACAGGAATGCCTAAATTGTGATTGCTCTGACTCATGATCCCCAGAAGTCTTTAGCAACTCCAAATATGACCCATCTCAAGGCGGCTTCTGGTGATAGTCCTCTTAAAATTTGCTGAGTGATGTAATAGATGTCAAGTTGTTGTGTGGGTGGAGTTATTCAAAAACATTTCCCTGAGCTGGACTGGAGACTTCTTACAGATAGGATTGCCACTTTGCTTTTAGTATTCAGGGTTGCTTGTGCTGTCCACTTAACTCAAACCTGCAGCATCTTGGGCTCTCTGCCTACAGCCGAGGAACAGGGGTTGAAGCTGCAAACTGCTCTGTAACCTTCTCTCTGTTGCCTCCCCAAATCTCTGTGCTCTACAGGTTTCCACTCACTTCTCTGTTAGTACCCAGAGCTCTTCCTGCATTTCTCTAAATGTGATATGAGGTGTGGTCAAAATACATGATGTTTAAATTTTTAAAAATGCACCATAGTAAAAGGTACATTGCCATGAATCTCCCTCAAACTACTCTCCCTCATTTAAAACACGTGCATAGCACAGTCTTGGCATTTTCCGGGGTAGTCTGGAAGTCCTCTTTCTTGAGTATTTTGACAAGTTCTGATAAAAACTAAGGTAAATCCTCCTGCTGAGTGCTATCTAACAAAAAGGCAGCTCATAAAAACATTATGGTGTGTCCTCATCCATCTTATTTACTGGATCTGGCAGGATGTGACTTCTGGGTCTTCTCCAAAGTCAAAATGACCATGATAAATGCATATTTTGAACTAATTCAGGTTACTGAAGCAGCCACAACAGCACCACTGAAGGACTTCCAGGACTGCTTCACAACGTGGCAAGAATGATAAGTGTGTTTGAAGTGAGAGAGGGTGTATTTGAGACAATGTGTCTTTTACTATACATTTAAAAAAAATTTAAATATTCACTAGAGTTTTTCATCACACCTTATACAGTTTCTCCTTTGTTCAGTTAACACTTCTCAGTTGCAGAGTTACACAAAGACTCTTTTTATTCATCGGTCTTCCCGGACCCTCTTCCTTTTCCTAATTCCACATGGTCTAAAATTGGGTTTCTTGTTTGAAAGATTATTTTTGTTTTGGTGCTGGGGATCAAACTCAGGGCCTTGTGGTTGGTTGAAAGATTTTTGATATAGGTGTTTATGGCTATAAATTTCTTTTTTAAGAATTGCTTTTGCTCCAGTCCATACCACCCAAAGCAATTTCCACATTACATGCAATCCCCATTAAAATAATAATGGCATTCTTCACAGAAGTAGAAAAAGCAATCCTAAAATTTATACGGAACCACAAAATCTCTGCATAGACAAAGGCATCTTGAGCAAAAGAGACCAAGCCGGAGGTACCATATCACACAACCAGACTTAAAAACACACAACAAGTCATAGTAACCAGGACAGCATGGTATTGGCATAATCGATGGAAGATTTATTCATCGATTAATAGATGGATAAATAAAGACAATGTGGTATATACATACTGGAATATTATTAGGCAATAAACAGAATGGGATCCTGTCATTTGTAGCAAAAGGAATGGAAGTGGAGGGCATTACATTAAGCGAAATAAACCAAGAGCATAAAGACAAATACTACATGGTCTCACTTGCCTGTGGAAGCAAAAATGTTGATTGCATAGATGTAGAGAGTAGAATACTGGTCACCCAAGGCTAAGATGAGGAAGATGGAGGGGGATCAGAAAATGGATACCAAAATACAGGTGGTAGGAGAAGTGAGTTCTAGTATTCTACAGTGCAGTATAATCTATAGCATAGTTTACAATAATTCAGTATATATTTTATAAAGAGCTAGAGAGGCTTTCACAGGTTCCCAATACAAAGAACCGACAAACGTTTAAGGAGGTAGCGATGCTAATTATCCTGATTTTATTGTTATACATTGTATACATATATCATATTATCACACTGACCCCATAAATATGTGTAAATATCTGTTAATTAAAAAGAGAAAAAAAACAGTCCTCGACATAATGGTAAATATCAATCACTCTCCCCTATGACTAAGGATAAGGAAAATATATCCAATCTTATCACTTCTATATGACATCATACTGGAATTTCAATAGGCAAGTGAAATAATTAAAACATGTAAAGAAGTTCTATAGAGAGAAAGAAAGTTTATAAAAGTTAAGCAATGTGTTTGTGATCACTGCCATAATTTAGAGAGCAGCATTCAATCACTTAACCTCTAGACTGTTAGGACCATCAGGAAAGAGAACACATTAATTTAAGACTAATAACCAGGAGATACTGAGCTACTGGTGAAAATAGAATGTTCTAACTAAAGACTAAAATTGTTTTCTAGAATGCTAGGTGGAGCTCACCTTCAGGAGCTCTGTTGGACAAAGATATATAAAATTTCTATCTCAAAAAACTTACTAATTTTTAAATTTAGAATACATGAAGAGTCTCTAACACTCATAGATTTATAGTGAGGCACCAGAAGGCCATAAAGGGTGAACATATCAACAAAAATTAGACAGGCTTAGGAAGGCTTTCAGTTAAGACAGCAGACTACCAGCAGACTGTCTTGAATCCATCAAAATTAATTATGAGTGAATGTCAGCACAAAAGGAGGCGCTATGTTTATGAGATAGGTAAGTGTTGCAAATGTTGACTATGAATCTGGTTCTTCTAAGCACATAAAACGCATGTAGGGCAGGCCATAGTTCTATCTCCTGTGTATGAGTATTTTTTGCACACCATAGCAGACAAACTAGACTAGATTCTATGTACTGTCCAGTCCCTTAGAGCACGTGGAGTTTCCAGTAGAGGTAGCTAGTTTCATTCCTCTTTTGTGTAGGAATTTACATTTCAGCAGGCTGGAAGGCTTCACACAAAACAAACTTGCTTCTCTCAAATAGGTTTTTTTTTTTTTTTTTTTTTTTTTTTTTGACTTGAGAAAAGCTAGATGGCCCCATTAGGCAAAGCGCTGTTCATAATATTAATTTTACCATATTCATAGGACTAGAGGTTGTAGGAGAACAATAACATGAAAGCTCCATGTGTATTTACTCAGTTTTTAAGTTAGCCTAAAGCTTTACTTCTCAGAAATACTGTTAGGTAAAAATATAGGATTGCTGAGACACATTGGCTCTTCACAATTAAAAAACAAAACAAACTTCTAAAGTGAATTTTAGCGCACAATTTTGGATTCCGTGTTTTTTAAAGTACAAAGAATAATTTCAAATACATATTGTTGTAGATTGTGGGATTAAATTGAGATTTTTGAAGAGATGCAAGAAAAGGCATAAAAAGAATAAAAAAGTGTGATATTGTGCCATATGATTTTCTCTGTTTTGAAAAATTATAAGGTAGTTACTTTATGATCACAAAAAGAACATCTATTCAGCTTGGATTGGAACTATTTTCTGTTGAAAAAATAGTCACCAATTTGAAAAGACCCATAACCCACAGAGTGGCGGTAGCCACTTTAAAGTGAATTGTTTCTTCCAAGATAGTGTAAACACAGACATGCCATCCATTGACCTTATCTTTGACATGAATGTTAGCGCCATACAAGATAGCATTATGCAAATTTTTTATTATATTTTTCCTTTGTTCAGTTTTTGTTGGGGTACTTGATGATTAACAAGGATAATATTTATTGTAATTGCCAATAGGTTTATGTGTCTGTGATTTTACTGTACTTTATTTTTCCTTTGAGGAGGAAATCTGTTTAGGCCTTTCAAAAAAAAAATCTACTTAATTGTTTGGAACTATTGAGCAGTATTTGAGTAAGATGTAACTCAAACTTTATTAGAGACAAGTACTTCAGGTCTCCAAAGAGAAAGACCTTGTCCACTGGGGAGGATATTGATCTCTATAAAATCTTTAACAATTACTTAATTCATAAGTTTGCTTTAAAGAGAACGAAATTAGATCACAAAGAAGAAAAACAAGAACGTGAAAACTGAAAGGCAAGGCATTAACTCACAAATTTGTAACATAACCTAGTTCAATTTCTGATACTGACATTCATTTTGGACCCCATTAATGTTGCTGGATTTCTACTTGACAAGTAATAGATAGAAATACCTGTTTCCATCTGTCACAGTTCACCTGGAGAACCATTTTTGGGGATTGAGGTTATTGCTTTGGGGCTGATTTGAAATTCTGGATGAGTACATGGGATTGAGTTTTCACTATTTTGATAGTGAGCAGAGAGACGTCCCATGACTCAGCATGGAGAATTAGAAGGATCCTGTATTATCACTTGATGTTAAAGATAAAAATATCAACAAGAGTTCTTTTTAAAACAAGAGTTCTTTTTATACATATTGTTCTATTTTTTTTCTGAATAGGTGTATAAGTCAAGAACAGCTCTACTCAAATGCAAACAAATATTACAATCAAGCATTAAAAGCAGGAAGATTGAACTCCATTCCAAACCAAGTAAGTTTGTCTTTTGATATATGTAACATCAAAATAATTAAAATTTAAATTATGACAAAATAACTAAATAATTAATTTGTGCATTTAGCTCAGTGGTTGGAGTGCTTGCCTTGTAAGCACAAGGCCCTGAGTTAGATCCCCAGCACACACACACACACACACAAATTATAATAAGTAAGTAATATAAGAATTAAAACTTAAGTTATATTAAAATAATAATTAAATTTCTATATAATTAAAACTCAAAATTTATAACAATCGTAATATAATAAATAATTTAGTATAATGATTTTGTTAATATAACAATTATATCAGTACTTTACTATAATAAATTTATTACTATAATTATAATTAAATACTAGTAATCACACTAATTGAAATTATACTAATTAAAATTTAAATTTTGACAAAAATTTTACATAAAAATCAAACAGTACAATGCAATTTTTGAAAATTCTTTCAACATTTGAGGAGTGAAACAATTCAAATTTTGCATAGAATCCTCTGGAGAGTAAACAGAAACACTCTCTAGTTCATTTAAGAGCTTGGTGTTACCTCAGATTCCCAAACCTGAGGAGAGTTGTTATACATAATAGTACAGATGAACATAATATTGAGCAATCATCCAATTCTCAGAAAAATACATAGAATAGATTCCATATATAAGAAGCAAAAAAACCATGGAAAGAAATTTACATGCTTTAGAGGGTTGAAATAATGGCAAAATTATGAAAATGAGGAAATGTTCATCACAGAAGTCATGAAGTTGTTCACTCTAGGCTCAAATGTGAGTTGTGACTGGGAAGGATGTGGTTTGGCAGTGCAACAAAAGTTCTATTTCTTAGCATCAAAGACAGTTAAAAGTATGTTGACTTTATTTTTAAGTCATACACGATGTTTTATATGTTCTGCGTGTGCATATGTCATAATGGAAACCATAAACATGGAAATAAAGGACACGTGTACAAAGATTCATTCTCCAAAGGAGAACAATACATCTAAATCGTAGTATAAAGAAACAAATGTTTTAAATTAATATCTTGTAAAAAATAACTCATCTGCAATATCTTGAGTGCAGAGATAATATTTTCTAGTTATGGCTACTTACTAATTTCTCACATATATGTCTAGCTGTAACTTCCAGAGACTTGTATTGGTTAGAGTTCTGTTCCGAAGGGGAATAGTCCAAATTCTACACACTTAGGGTCAGAGCATCCGGTAATTGCTCAGTGTAAGGAGCTGGAAGCCACAGGACAAGAGCAATCAAAGGTAAAGTGCCAGTTAAGACCAAAGGTCTGGATATTCCTGGGAGAGTCACTGGTGTGAGTCCCTGTCGAAATGCCTAAGAAACTGGAGTCTACTGTCCACAAGTCATGGCAGTAGCAAAAGACACACCCGCTCAAGCAGAACGGAGCTTTCCAAATGCAGGATGACTTCCTCCTTCCCTTTCTGTTCCATCAAGGCCTTGAGCTTGTTGGACGGCACCACTCACCATCAGGTAGGTCTTTCCCCTCGGCGTGCTGGCCTACATGCCCATCAGCTCTGAAATACTCCACAGACACATTGAGAAGTTGCTGGATTAATTCTCTAGGTGTTTCTTAATCCAGACAAGTTGACGATCATGGTTAATGGTCACAAATATCACTATATACAGTAGTTATGTACGCCTTTAACTCATGTGGTTTATATACATGTTGTCACAGTGCTGAAGCAAAGTATTAGGGTTGGAAATAACATGCCTGCTGTTTCTAACAGCATCAAGTATTTGACCTTTAAATAAATTTACTCGAGATCACAAAGACAAACTACACTTTACGATTAGGAAAGTGGATATGTTATCAAAGAATCATGGGACTTCGAGGCCCACCTGCCTTTGGTGGATTACCTAAAATGAAATTTTCTTTTGACCTTAGCTCATTCAGAAAGCAGGAAAGGGTTCTGGTAATTGATGGGTTTGCTTTTAAAGACCTTTAGGTAAGGAAATTAACGTCTTTTTAAACTTCTCATGATTACAATCTGTGTGTCTTACTATCTCTGTGTTTTTAATTTGGGCAGTTACTGCCATAGGTTTAATTTGGAAAGATTTAGAAAAGTAGTGAGTAGTAGTCTCTTTCTCATAATAAAATTTCAACATGTATTTCACAGTTTGCACATTGTATTATCTTTGAACATCATAAAACAGCCATAATTAAGGAAATAGATTTTTTTTGTAAAATCGATATCTTTGATATTTTTATTATTTTCTGATAAAGTTCTTTGGCATGAAAATATTTGTCGCTGTGGCAGAGATATACTAAATTCATGCCTATGGAATTGACTGTTTTCATAACTGCCATGTGCTGTGGAGTCTTTATTTCCATTTCATGTATCCATATTATTTGGGCAGATTAATATATAAAAGTATACTTTTCTCTTAAATGACATATGATCATGATTTGTTGGCTTATAAATCTATTTCATGTAGTTGTTTACTGAACACTTTTCTCAATTTAGCAGCAGTCAAACAATTGTTAATCTTTGGCAAGACATAAGCAGAGAAAAGTAGCAATGAATTATTTTTTAAGTTACAAAAAATGTTACAACTTAGCTTGAAAGGGCACACAAAAAAGAGCCGAAAGAGGCAAATACTGATTTAATGATTTCGCACGTCCTAACATTACTAGTTCCCAAAATACTTCTTAAAATATGACGCCATAAGGGTGAGTCATAATGTGCATATCCAAATCTGCGACATTTGCATTGTAGAAGCACCATCCAAGTTTCTGATAATTTCTCTTCTAAAGGAAATACTATTTGCCAAATGCACTTGCTTATATACTTACCATGTGCTCTTCTGGGAGAAAGAGAGAGAATAGAATAACATATTCTACTTACATAAAGAGCCATGTTTGCCCAGTTTTTATTAAAAACTTACTGTGTGTCAGACGTTGTGATAGGTATTATAAAATTCTTTCCTTCATTTAATTTCAGAATCTCCCTGTGAGATTAAACATCCTTGCTTCCATTTCACACATAACTAGGGAAAGTTCAGTGTGCTTAGTGACCTAAGGATACTGATAAATCAGAGATCTGGGGTAGACCGTGGTCTCCCTGATCCTAAACATTTTCTTTATAACTAGTGAGGATTTGAGATAATATTATAGACTTAATCTCTGCTTCTTGTACAGCTATTTTTAAATATCCTTCCATCTGTGAATTAGCTTTTAATCTCTGTCCTCTGAATCCTCAGCCTCCTCGATTCCCTTTTCCATTTAGGGCTTTATCATCTCAGCCACTGTGAGCTCTTCCTCCTCGCTCTGACCGTATAGTCCAATTCTTTCTCCAAAGCTTCATCATTTTGATGATATCTTTCTAAAAGGAATTTCTGAAAAAAATAGATAGTAGTTAAAAGCATGAATTGTATTTAAATCCCAGTTCACCTTTCATCAGTCATGTGATTTGGGATCAATTCCCTCAGGATAAAGATACTCTTTACCTTTTAACCCAACACCTTTTAAGACTTGGTTTCTGCCTGTTACTTTCATCACATCTCTTGCTCAATCACATGAAATCACTGTCCCGAGTAACTACGTGTAGTTATTTTGTGCTTTAAGAGTCAAATTTATATAACGATAGAGATTTATACTTGAACATTGTTGGAGGGAACAGAAAGATTTGATGTGCGTGCCTAGTCATAGTTCTTTTTGCTGGCTGAAATCCTCCCCATTTTGCGACTCTCCATCGTATTTCCTTCCACACACAAATTTGTTAGACCCCTATCCTAAGATAATCTCTCCTGTGATAACGTTCTTACATGGGCTCTATGTTTCCCCTTTTGGTTTCTTTGGTACACCAAGACTGCTACGTACATGTCTTCAGTATTTCTTATACTTACCTGTCTCTTACCCCTAATAGAATGCATGTTTACGGGGCATCATGCTTTACATTTTTCACTTCAACCTACCCCGGCGTCTGCTCCTTGGTAATCTCTTTGATGTGTGTGCATTGAAGGAATGTGTGTCAAATGTGTTCAATATTATGTGCAGACGAGGGCCACATTCAATATAAATTTATTATATATCTGCTTATCACCCGTGGAATGGGTTAAAAACAGAAATATAATTCTAGAGATAGTGTATTTTTCTGCTAGCCATAATATGTCCTATAGCAGAAGATAGGGAAGTACAATTTTGCCATTTGTATATTATTCCAGACAGACCTTTATTCACAAGTTAGTTTAGATTAGTGTAGCTGTATGGCAGTTTTGCTTGGTAATGAGCAAAAAGAGCTATGCAAATTGAAAACAAGAGAAACGGATATCTGTTGGATAGGAACTGACTGGGTGTGTGCACACACTGCTGTGTATGTGCTAAGGACATTATAGAGGTGGACTTGGATAAATGTGTTTATAGATGAGAATAAATGCCAAATTTGATAATGCCAGTTTTCTTTGGCCAGCTGAAATTTTATAAATTTAGTTTTACTTCAGGCCACTTGGAAGTAATACTCATAATCACTAGAGAACAGAACATATGTGGATAAAGTATTTTAAAGTAAATTTTATTTAAATATCACATGTAACCATCAAAATATATATAAGTTTACATGTCAAAGTGTTTTCACAAAATGAGCTCATTCACTTACCACCTAGATAAAAGGGGAATGAGGTGAGCCCCATCTCCTCTCCTTACAACCTCTCCCCGTCTGCCCCCCCCGTTTCTAATCTGTACCAAAGATAAACTATCATGATCTGTACCAAAGATAAACCCTATCATGGTCTGTACCAAAGATAAACTCTATCGTGACTTCTAATACCGTGGATTGGAAGTAGAATAGAAAAAACAAAAATAGGTAAAAAGGAGACAAAGAAAATCAGTTTTAAAATTGTACTTTTAAGAAAAACTGCAGCTTCAGGATGTAATCAAAATTACCCAAGGTTACAATGCCCTTTTCCCTTCTAGGAAATTCATTCCTAAATTCCGAAGTCTTAAAAATACAGTAGATTACACTGTGCCTTCCTCCTGTAAAATAGATGTGTCGCCTGTTGAACAAGTCATTGGCTTTCCTCTGTCGACTGAGCCCAGGTTTCTACAGATGCACGATTTCTGCAGGTTTCCTGTCTGAGGCTGGAGTGCACCTTGCTACTCAAGAGCCTGCATCCCCTTCTGGTGAATTACTTCTTTAATTCCACCTAATAAACCTGCGCACACTCCTATGTGTCCTGAAAGTTCCTTCCGTGACTAGACTCAGTGAACCCATTCTGTGGGAGGGGTGAGCTGAGGTTCCCATCTCCTCCTCAGACCCCATCCAGCGACAAGTTCATTTGGCCTGTCTTTGAATTTTATATAAATAGAATCATATACTTTTTTAGTCAGGCTTCTGTCATTCAGTGTTGTATTTATTAAGTTTATCTGTGTTGTTGCATTTAATTCCGGTTCATTAATTCTTATTGATGTATATTATTTGACTGCATGAATACATCACATGTTTTATCTTTCCTGTTATGGATAAAATAATTGGATTATTTTGCATTTGGGGCTATTAAAAATATGGCTGTAAACATTTTTGTTCATATCTCAGTAAGCATTTGTACACACTTCCAGACATACCCCCAAACAGAATTTTCTGGTCATAGAGTTGCATATGTTTATCTTTAGTTGTCGCTACCAAAGAATTTCCAAAGTGATAACATCAGTTTATACTCCATTTAGATGAGAATTAAACTACCTTTTTTCTTCCTTTTGTGATAATGAAAAATTTCAAATTTAGTCATAATTATATAATGGACATCATCATACCTATTATTATTTTCTAATGTAGAAGAAACTATGCAAAACATCTGTACCTTTTTTCTCATCAGACATATGATAAAAACCTAGTATGCTGTGTTAGTCAGCTTTCTGTAGCTCAGGTAAAATACCCGATGTGAACAACTTAAAGAAGAATATATTTATTTTAGTTCACAGTTTCAGAGGTTTAGTCCTGGTCTGCTAGCTCAGCATAACCCACTAATAAGTTTGGTGCCCTTATGCGCCACTCACCCCTCTAGGGCACCCTGCTGAATATTGCTGCCTTGGGGATCAAGCCTTCAATACAAGGATTTTGTGGAGACATTTTATATTTAGACCATAAAACCCTCTAAGCATTATTGATCTGAATCAAGACATGTTGTGAAATTTTTTAAAAAGAAAATAATTATTAGGATGATATTTTTTTTCAAATATGATAAAACTAAACATAATTTTAGTGAGCTACTTAACTTTTCTTGCCACAGGTTTCTAGTAGAGATAGTGGTGTTTTTTGGAGCTGAATTCTAATAGTACAACCTTTTAATTTAATCCCCTTTTAAATCTCAGAAGGTATAAACTCTGAGGTCTTGTATTATATATTACATAGAAAAATCATTAGTTTACACTGATGCTAGATTTCTGGCTGCTCCATGATTTTGCTTAGTCACACGTAAAACCTTTAAGAAGTTTATATTTTGACTCTCAGAGAAAGACTTGAATAATTTCTTGTAACATGATTTTCATGGAAAGGAAAGATAAAAATAATTCTCAGACACTGATGGCATGATTTGATGCAGAACAATACAGCTAAGAAAAAATGAACTTCGTTTCTTAGTGTCACCTCTGATGAGGATTTCTACAATCAGGTATTTTTCTATTGCTTCTGCCTAGTTTTAAGTTGTTGAATCCATTTTTTGAAAAGCTAGTACCATCCATGAACCGTTGTTCTGGGATCCTTTATGATTCATGAGCTCACAGTCGGTAAAACAGTAAGTAAATCAAGAATAGATAAGATCAAATTTACAAAAAAGGAAAAGAATAGGAGGTCTGAAAATATAACTTTTACTTAAGACGAAGGAATGCAGGCATTAAAAAATCTCTTCATGGATGACAATTCGATTAAGTTAATTATGGATTTGGCCCTTCTCCTTTATTGGTGGTACATCTTTTTGGGGGTGTGCCGAGGATCGAACTCAGGGCCTTGTGCTTGCTGGGCTAATGCTATTATCACTTGAGTTCAATCCCCAACCCCTCAATGGTACTGTTTAAAATCCATATACAAATGGGTACTCAAGCGAGAGGTAAAACATTGGCATGAAGAATGATGTTTCATCTGCCGGCTCTTTAATTTTATTCCAAACAGAAGCTTCCTTGTGTGTATTGCAGAGACAGAACAGTGACCATGTAAGTTAAGACAAGAACATAGCGGATACAGAGTCATAGATCTAGGGTATGAACCAAATTACACTGGAAACATGGCAGCCAGAGCTACAAAGAACATGTGCTGAAACTTCCCACTGATCTGTCATGAGTCTGCTGTGGTTGCTTAAAGAAGCCTGGACTAAGACTCACGAATGACGCGCCTGAAATCTGGTTTCCCGGAAAGGTCTGGTGAAGTCTCCCTGGGACGAAGCTGTGTGGATCAGAATTTTGGGTCTGCCTATTGTTGTGTTTCTTTCTTGTCTTAGGTAAGCAGTGAGAAACTTATTCTCTTAATGCATATACTCACAAGGGCTTGCCTTTAAAATTGTGAATTATAAATATATTAAATTTTTATTCTCATTAAATTTACGTCAGCTCTATTCAATTAAAAATCTGAATCTATTCTGTGGTATAATTCTGAGATCTAATTACAATTATCCAGCTCCTGGGTTATGTGTATTATACACAACAGCTTAGGAAACATGTTTTGCGTGTCTCATAAGGAAGGGAAAGTATTACTGTATTAGCTTTCTATCAGTATAATGAAATATCTGACATTAGCTACTTCTAAAGAAAAAGAGGCTTATTTACCTTATAATTCTGGAGGCTCAAAGTTCAAACAGCAGAATGCAGGCTTGATGGCAGGGAGCATCCATTGTCTACATCACCTGTGGCAGGCAGCGATAATGGGAACACATGTCAGAGTGAGCAGCCACACCACAAGCCAGGAAGGAGAGGGCTGGTTTGGGACAGATTTGCTACTTTTGTAACAACCCTCTTGTGAAAACTATCAACGGGCTCCCAGAGAACTACCTCTCACCTTCAGATACCTACGGATGTCCTACGGGGCTCCAGGTTTTAAATCTTCGACAGTCTCCACTAACCCAATCCCGGGACCAAGACTCTAATCATGTGGATTTTGAGGAAGGGGTAGAGGCGTAACTAAACTATTTCTAACCATCACAATTACTACCCAGATGTTGATTTAAAAAGTATTTAGGAGTATTTTATGATTATTCAAAATAATGTGGCCAAAATGTTTATATTAGTATCGCTTAGATATATAAGAATATCCCATTGTCTCCTTTTTCCTCATGGATTTTTACTTTAGATTAGGGGACACTTCATTAGTATTAATTAGAAAGTCAAAATTAGTATCTTGACTTTAGATTAGGATACACCTTAATTCAAATGGGAAGTGTGATTTCTATTTTCCTGGGAAAAGATTTGTAAGGCAAAAAAATCTACTAAGGGAAGTTAAAAAAGGCTTTCCCCAATATATTTCATAGATTTTAAAAGGGAAACTAATAAGTTAATTAGTGCAAACTAAATATTCACTTTTAGTTCTTGGCTCCCATAGCTCAGAAATTGGATGCAAATTATAACCCTAGACAATGTCACCGGTCTCTCCCGGGCTGCCGTGTGCTCTGTTTGCTTCACTGAAAAGTGCTTTCTTGTCCCTTCCATACTCTGTATGCGCAAACAGCACAATGCAGGCTCCTGTGCATGAACATCAAAAGCTGTAACTGGGTCTAAAACCAACCTCTCCTTCAAGTCAACCTCCCGAACAAACCAAAAACCTAAACAATGCCAATTCTCCATTCACTGAACATACACCATCCTTTTGTCTCAAGTCTTTCACCAAAAAAGAAAGAGTATTTATTTAGACTTTTAAATGAGAACATATTTGACCTTTTGATAATGTACATAGCACCAATCTTTACATATGCTAATACAACTTCTTTTTGGAGAAAGGAATGGTAACAGTTACTTTTTCATGAAAACTAGTATTAAGAAGGAAATGCAATATAGGTATTTTCTATAATTGATAGAACAGTTAATAGGAATCCAACTTAGATGGACGGGGACAGTGTTTTGTGGAAATATATAAAGTGTACTTTCAACTGAAAAGTACAATGATCTTGGTTCTTAAGGTTTAAACATCCGTATTGGGGTTACTCAGTCTTTTTTGGAGAAGTGATCAGCCTTTCAGATTTTCTCCTTTCTCTGCTACTCTTCTGTTACACCTGGTTGTGTTGGGGTCGGGGGCGGTCTGGCCTCATACGCACAAGGGACGGGGCCTGCTGTGTGTGTGCTCTGTGCCCTTCTGTCTGAGAGGGCTAGTCTGATCCGCACCGTTTCTGGGCTTGCTCTGCTGATCTTCTCTGTCACTATGTCTCTGGAATGTAACGTCTATGACGGTAAAGTCACCCACTGCCTTCAGAGACGAGTCTCTGCTCTTGTCTGTACACAGGCTTCCACTACAGCACAGGCAGCTCTGTGTTTCTCTGCAGCACAATGGGACCTGCTGTACTCCCATGTTATAATGCAGATAGAGGGGAGTTGGCTGGGGAGGCTCTTCAAGGCTTGAAGACTCCCCCAGGCCACATCCAAGAGAGCATGTTCCTATCTTCTGCGCTCTTCTATTTTTATCTGGACATTTCTATGGTTTGGTTCCTCTTTTCCACAATGCATGTCAGGTTTGACTTAGGATCAGAACAGGGACATTGGTGTGGATTTTTCAGCTTCTCTCCATCTCTTATTTCTTACGAAAGCCTCTTTCCCTCCTTATTTACATCACTTATATTTATATTTTTCCATTTTTCCTCCTTTTCTTTTCTTTTCCTTTTCCTTTCTATGATGAATGTGATCATTATGTATATCTAAAATGTGCCAATAAATCTTTTGGGTTCAATAAAAAAAGAACAACACTTCTTTGTCCTTATTTACAGTTATGGTTTCTCATACCAGAGAAACAATTCGATGTGTACTCATGAGTGTCTGATTTATTTCACTTAAGAGTATGTTCTCAAGGAACATCCATTTATATATGAATGACTCTAGTTTGTCCTTTTTTATGGCAGTGTAATACTCCATTGTGTAGAAAAACCACATCTTCTTCAGCCATTCGTTGGTTGTTGGGCATTTAGGTTGTTTCCAAGACTTAGC
>PVJO010013481.1:0-51676 GCA_004026905.1 Hystrix cristata
CATAGTTGTCCTGTGTATTGACTCCATTGAGGGCCCAGCACTGTCTGACTGTCTATAATATTTCTACCTTACTTTGGTGCCTATAATAATATGAATAATAATAATTTTAGTCAGACATACAGGGAAATTCTCCAGTCACTTAGTGCTGCTAAAAAGCCTAAAGGCCAGCTAGCTACAGATGTTATTAGACCATATGTAACATGAGTCCATACCCAGTCTACCTTTCCATCCTGTTGCTCATACATGTCTTTGATCTTTTGGTAAAACTTTCTGTTTTCTTTGCCTAGAAGCTGCCAAACCCCAAGTGGTCATACAGATGAAACGTGCCATAAAGCTGCCAGACATCTTCCGTCAAGGCCCTTCAGACAAAACCTCCCTGCTAAAGATTCCTATCCACTGTGCCCCAACTACGACCCCATTCAACTCGAAGAAGTCAGATCGGTCTTCGCCAAGTTCCCCAACAGAAGTTGGATATTTTTTCCGAGGGGGGAATGTAGGGACAGGGGTCCCCATAGGAAGGGAAAAGATAGGGTAAAGGCCTCCTTAGACTCAGAAAGCCAGACAGCTATAATCAAATAGTTAGAAACATAAAGGCAGCCAGATTCCAACAGAGATAAAGGCAAAGAAACTAATTCTGGAAGGCCCCAGGTAATCTGATTAACATACAGAAAACAAACTCTCCCTTTTGACTCTTTAACTAGCCCTAAGGCACTCACCCATAAGTTTGCCCTCTGCCAAAAGACAAAGGTCACAGAGCTGAGGGAAATGGAGGCAGAGATAACTGACAAGCCCAGGAGCCAACCAAATTCCAAGGGCCGACCCAAAGGAAAAACCTCAATAAAATGGGGCTACAACAAAAGGCCCACGAGTATTTCGCTTTCAAATGCTCCCTACTCATCCAGTAGCTATCTATCATCTCCTTTTCTCCCTTTTTCACCACTTTTAAATAAATTGTCCTCTAAATAAAAATAAATAAATAAAAAAACAATAAAAACTGATACATGTATGATCATAGAACTGTTTATAATAACAATAAAAAAACTAAAAATGGAAAAACCTAGATATTCATCAGTCAATGAATGGATAAATAAAATGTGGTATATGAATATGATGGAATATTTTTAGCCATAAAAGTGAAGAATTCCTTTTACATGCTGCAACACTGATGAACTTTGAAAACAACATATAAGTGAAAGAAACTTCCTACAAAATGCCACACACAGTATAATTTCATTCATACTAACTGTCCGGAACAGGCAAATTTGTAGACAGTTGTCCAGACCTGAAGACAGTGCATAAGCAGCAGTGGCTGTTAAGTGGTTTGGGTTCTCCAGGAGCAGAGGTAACTGAAAATTCCAGCAATTAGATAGTGGTCAGCAATGCACACCACTATGAATATAATAAAAATCACTGAATTGTTCATTTTAAAGCAGTTAGTTTTATGACATGTGAATTATGGTTTAAATTTTAAATGCTTAAATGAAATAAGGCAGGCAAGCAAACGATAAAAGGAAAACTGCTGCAGTTGAAGTGCCAGAATCAGGTACAACTTCCTAACTTTGTGCATGATCAGAACTGCCCTGCTGGGTAAAAACCCGGGGGAATAGCAGCAGTAAAGATGAACCCATGGCGACTGATTCCGCCCTCAGGGTCACAGACTATGAAGTGGGTTCCCCACTGTACACGTGATATAAGAAAGGATGAAGTAAGGATCCATGATTAATTTTGGCATCCCCCAGAGGTTTCAAGTAGAGATAAGGAGTGAAAATTTGACAAGGATGGGGCCACCTACTAAAAACAATGGTAAAAATTTCTAAATCAAATGTTAAGAAAACTAAGGCTTAATTTTATAGTAATGAGTTTTCAAAACTAAAGCATTTGGTTTTCACACTTACCACTGTAAAATTCCACTACTGACCAAAATCTATTTGACTAATTGTTTTGGGAAATAGTATTCATTGTTGTGTTAGGGAATTATAATTCTATTGCTAATATAATAAGAGTCTTCGTTTGGTAGAAATGAGTACTTTCATTTTACGGATACTTATTTAGAGTATAATTTGTTTTGTCTTATTAATAAGAAAATTTAATTCTTAATATGAATCATGCTTTCAAATTTGAATAAATTCTATTTGGTAATTTTAGACTTCTTCTTACACTTTAATATTTTATTTGACTTATTAAAATGTTACGTAAGATCTGAAATCTTCATTCATGATAATAAAGACATCATAGGTTTTCCTTTTTCCATGTTATAAAAGTTTTATCCTCATAGTAAATCTGCAACTGTATTAAGAAGCCTAGCAGTTCCCTCTGTAGTCTTATAATTTATATATTCCTTAAGCTTTTTAAAAGATTCAGTCAAAAAGCTGGAAGAGAAGTCATATTTTGTTTTTAGTGATTAATTTCAACCATTAAGTTTCTTGTGATTGGAATTTTGTAAAATGTGAGGCAGATCAGTTTGGGGACATCTAGGAAACTGAAATATATACTGTCAGAAGTCTACAGCTACATAGAGAGACAGCCTGAAAAAGTTACAAAACAATGGCCTCCATTTTATTCAAATTGCAGGTTTAAGGGTACATACAAAGATATAAACTCTTCATTTGAGAAGAGATTTACTCAGCACCCTTGTGAAGAACAGCCACATAGAGAATTGGTTCTTCAGGATTCATTTTAATGAGCCTAACCATCCAGATACTCAAAAGCCACTGCAACTATGGTCCAAAAGGACCAACCTAATGCTTGAAGTAGCAGCAGACCTTGGCTTCATCAACATGATGCTAGTCTCTCAAACACACAGAATGCAAGACTTGTAGGATCATAGAAGTTTCTACCCAAATTTAATAGGAAGGCCTGGTAAGACAGGCAATTTGCTCCTGATAGGTGGATGTACAAAGATGTGGGATGAAGCTTCAGGTGCAGAGGACACCTCTGCAAGTTTGTGATGTAGGAATGTGAAAGGTCTGCCATGGAAAGTTACAACCAATAAGCAGAACCAGCCCAAATGAGATGCCATTTGTTAGGGCAGCCCAAATTCCTTGGTACATCATATAACTACATGCCCCAGGAGTCAGACCTGGAGCTACAGAACTTAATATCTGCCCTGATGATTTTTGGTTTTTATTTGTTCTCATTTATTTCCATCCCCCTATTCTTCCCTTGGGGAATGTGGATGTTTATTCTGCCATTGTATCTAAGTATTAAGTAACTTGCAATTTTAATTTCACAGGTTTTCACAACTAAAACTATGCCTAGGGTTTGGAGGAGACTTTGAGCAGTTCCAGAACAGCTGTAATTCTGAGGAAGGGTTTATTGCAGCATTGTGTTGTATGCAGGATAATTATACTGTGTTAGAGGAGATTACAACTTTGTTATTGTGCTTATTTGGAGAATGAATGTGGTTTAAAGTAATGGTATGGTAGCACATGCTTATAATCCCAGTGCTGTGGGAGGCAGAAGTAGGAAGATCACAAGTTCAAGCTAGAGCAATTTAGCAATTTAACAACCATGTCTTTAAAGAAAGAAACAAAAAAAAAAAAAAAAAAAAAAAAAAAAAAAAAAAAAAAAAAAAAAAAAAAAAAAAAAAAAAAAAAAGAAAAGAAAAGAAAAGAAAAAGATAAAAGATAAAGAAAGTCTGAGAATGTAGCTCCATGTAAAGGTCCTGGCTTCAATTCCCAGTACTACATTAAAAAAATGTGTTATTAAGGGTCAAACTGACAAGGGATGGATTTGTTCTAGTTAATCTTAATTACTAACCTGACTGAACTAAGAGACTACTGGAGAAGTGATTGGATCAAGGGAGTGCTATATTCATCAGTGAATAAATTCACTGATATTCACAGCTGAATTGCTCTTAAACTGTGGGGTCCAGTTGAAGAATGTGGATTACTTTAAGTGTGCCTTTTCTGCAAGGTATATCTCTGGCTGGCACGTGTACTCTATTTTCTGCCTCCTGCACCCATAAAGTTAGCAACTTTGCTCTAACATGTCCTTCCTCAAGATGTCCTTTTCTGGGAGCCAGAAAACCACGAACTGAATTTGCTGAAACCATGGGCCAACCTAATCATTTCCGCCTTTAAATTGTGTATGTTAGTATTTTGTTTCAGCAACAGGAAAGCTAAAAAAGAAAACTCTAAATTATATGTTATCGCAATGAAAATAAATCACTTTTTGTAAGATACCATTACCCAAAAAATGTGACATCAAGCCACATGACAAAATATTTGCTATAGTAAATATCATTCAAAGAATCTATATCCAAAAGGCTATATCTTAGGAAAAAGTTCTTGTAACAATAGAAATAATACAAATAACCCAATTAATAATGCACAATTCAGAAAGACATTTGACAAAAGAAAATATACCAATTGTAAACGAGCATATGAAAAACAGCTCAATATAATTTGTCATTACCTAAATGCTCAAGACTACAATGACAAGAAAACCATGTAATCACTGCCTGCAAACTGAGTAATGGACAGATTGACCATAAAGGGTCAAATTGGCAATTTTGGAGGTGACAGAACTACTCTGTAAATTGATATGGATATTGGACTGTACCCATTTTTCAAAATTTATCTAACTTAAGTGAATTTTACCTTGTATAAACTAAACCTCTTAAAGTCAATTTTAAAAATTTCACAGACATTAACTTGACCTATGTCATTGGGATCTGTTTATTCTTTCTTCTTTATTAGCAATACCCTTGCCACCTTAAAAACTTCCCAGTTAATGAAAATTAATTCACTATACTTAGCACGTCACCTACAGTCAATAAAACAATGGATATTTAGTGTGGCACAACTACTTAGAATAGTTTAAAATTTGTTTGGATTTCTGAAGGCTTTGGGGACGCCAAGAGTTAACAATTCCAACTCTACACCTCCAGCAATACCTCACTATGGTACCTTACCCTGAATCCTCATATGATGTGTTGCTAACGTGCTTCTACCAGATTTGTTTACAATTTTTTCTTGATGAACTTATTTATTTTTTCAGCTGATATATGACAAATCACTTGCTAGTCTCTCCAACTAACATTGCCAGCATTACGCCTTGTGCAAGACTTCTAGGTGTGAAACCCAACCTTGGTTTCAAGGTTGATATAGGATTTACCTCCTAATTTATGGAAATTAAAAAAAAAAATTCCAGGGAAGTAAAAGTGTGAGTGTAAAACACCATATTAGTTAAGAGAGTCTGGTAATTATAAGGAGAATTTAAGATAATTTAACATTTGATCCACTATGTATGAGGGTTCAAGGGTATGCATTTTTTAAGATAGTAGTACGCATTTTAAAACACAATTCTTCATTCAAATATTTTGTTAGGAGTAAGTGAATCTTTCACAATTATGCATAAAATGCTTTGTTTTTTTTTTTTAATTTTATTTTAATGGTACATTTTAGAGGTACATAGTGATAACATTCATCATAGTTTGTACCTGTACATGACATATCTTGATGCTTCTTTTTTTCCTATTCCCCTCCCCTCAACCCCTCCTCCCTCCCTATCTACAAAAGCTTTGTTTCCATTTTTTCCTTCCATTTCTTATTTATCTTGTCCTCTGTTCCGTTCCCCCTCCCTTGTTCCCTTTCCTATTTGGACATTTTCTTCCCTTTCCATACTCTTAAGTGAAATAAATCAGACACACATGTTTAAATACCACATTGTTTCTCTGGTGTGAGAAACTGCTTTAGTTGTTTTGAAAGAAGTAATACCAGAAAACTTCACTGACTTAAATATACAATTCTGTCAAACACTTGTAATATAGTATGTATAGTCAAAACTTCTAATCTTCTTATCCAAAACTTGAAACTTCACAGAATCTCCAAGCTGAACATTGAAGCAAATTATTGAAATAATCCACGTTAGATTTTTACTACTTTTTTCACTGATTATTGCAACTAAGATGGATCATAAATTGAATAAAATATTTAATTCTATAGATATTTAAATCTCATAATTATAATGCCTTGGTGGGTTAAATAAAGAAGTCTTTTAAAAAAGAGTTGGCCTTAATTTTTTTTTATGACTCCTAAAAGGACACTGACATTATCTTTTATCCCACACTTTCTTAACTGAATAGGAGTAAGAAATTTCATTTGTATTTTTGTTTTTTTTTATTTTCAAAATATCATCTTGAAACTACATTCAATTTAAGAGATGAGCAAATATAATTAAATTGTTTCAAGCCAAATTTTTACAGTAAACACACACACACATACACATGCATAAACACACATACATATATGCACACACATATGTGCTTGCATATAATAATTTCTTAAATGAGAAGGCATAGAACATACATAATACTTGGCATAATTTAAAATATAAGAAGACTTAAAATTTTAATGAAAGAGGACTGAAAGCAGAACACATTTCAAAGAAAATGGTAATTTCACAATAAACAAATGAACATATTTGCAAAGAGTCTGCAACAGAAGCTTGGAAGGTATTGGCAATTATAGCCTAAGTGAGAAGCACGTATGAGATTAGAAACAAAAAAAGGGAGAAAAACAGTGTTTCGTTTATCAACGAGGAATTAATATACAATTAAAAACAAAATGAAGAAACTTGGTACCTTAAAAAACTGGACAATTTTTTTTTTTATGGGCCGAGAAAGAATTGCAAACCATAGAAAATCTTAATGTATTGTTTATTAAAGCATCGTCGTTTGAATTTAAGATACTTTTCAGGCCCTTAAATATATACAGGTCTCATTTCAAGGTAAGTAAAGCATGAAGCAGGACCATTTTACACTTTTGTAGAGGGCCAAATATACTAGAATTAAAATTAGCAGACATATATATGGGTGGAATGCAGAAATTGAGAGGAACTAGGCCAAAATGTAGGCATAAAGTCATATACAAAAGGCTAGCCATGATAGCCTTTCTGTATTTTGTTGACATAACCTAAATATTATCCACATTTCTGGGACAGTGACAGCCATGGGAAAACAGTAATGGATAGCAAAATTTGTCACTGGTGCCTGAGTATCAATTATATTGGTACCCCTAGTTTTCTCTCAGGCATTTGTTTCCTGAACTCTAATTTCTTGTGGCCTTGCTCCAAGATATCTGTTAACTAATACATTTTTAGCGTTCCAATATTTATTGTACATTACATTCACAGAAACCAAAATTCTCAGATAACAACTTAGGGTCAGATTCCTGATTCTCCGCCAGGGAGACCACCTTAGCTCAGGGATACGATTGAGGCACAACTGTCCCCAGAAGCCAATTTCAGCAACCTTGGCTGTGTGTCTGTGGTAGGAGAAGTATGAAAAACAGTAATGGGACCCAGGTGATCACAGGAAGCCTGATCTAAAAGGCTTTTCTTTCTTTGCTTTCAGGCAATTATCTTCACCAATTGACTCTGTTTAAAACTATTAGACCAGTGGGCCCAGGAGCTCTAAAACTGTTAATGAGTTTGTTTGAGTAGATAATGTACATACCACTATGTTAAGTTTGTAAAAGGCAGAAGTCTGTCTTGGAGTATCTACCATGAGTTTTAAATATAAAATACGATGGGTATGTATTTTTTGGGAGGGTATGTATTTTAAATATAACACCATGAACTTTTCCTAGATGATCAAATCACAAAGATGGTAAAGGTTATGATATGTGTATTTAATCATTAATAATTATTTATAATAATAAAGAGAATTACTGGAGAAATTACATTCATCTGTTTGGGCAATTCTGTGCATTATCTCCGTACATCAGATGTGTCACTAATATTCAGGTATTGGGCATTTTGCCCAAAGACCTACTGCAAAGATAAGGTGGAATATTATATAAAGAAAAATTCTGGGAGCAAAATGAGTTCAAATAACGCTGTTAACATATTTCCAAATGGAAGTTCTTAAAGTCCATGAAAACAATCATCAGTTAAAATACAGTATGCTCAATTAAGTCTGAATTTCATATAAAACTAAATAATTTTGTATAAGTGCATCCCACACAATGTTTAGAAGTGTAATGTTGTATTGAAAATAAGCTAAAGTTATTTTTCAATTATCAAAATTTCTAATTTAACTTGCATTCCTGTATTTTTACCTACTAACCCTAGGAAACCCACACATGACCCATTTAAACTCTCAACTTTGCCTTCATGATACGATATCATGAAAAACTATCAGAAGAATTTTGACAGAAAATTGAAACATACTGAGAAGAAATATCTACTTCCTAAGAGCTGTGCTGAATCAGAAAGTATATGACAAGGTAGAGAAAAACAATGAATAGAAAGTACCAGTGAGTAACAGGGCAAAAATGAGCTAGAAAGCACAAATTAAGAAGAAGGATAACTGCAACAACTCTGACTAACAAGGAAGATGTAATTGGGAATGGAGAGGATGACTAGCTGGAAAGTGATCCTGCCTGGAAAAGATATTACTCTAAATTCTATCTCACACTTCCATGTCTGAGACATGGGAGAGTTCAAGACATTGTTCACCGCTGTCGAATGCGCATGGAAGCCCAAGAACTCTCCTAAGCACAGGCAGAAACACAACTGTACTCATCAAGAGAGGAATAAGCAACATAGTAAGAGGAGACAGCAAGTAAAGGTAAGAAGATAGCCTGAAGAGGGTAGAGCAGTTGTTCTCAAAGTGAATATACCAGATACCCCACAGAAGGATCACTCGGTGCTTTCCTAGAAATGCAAATTCTCTGGCTTCACCAAAAGTCCAACCAACATTTCTGGGTACTTGTGAATCAGCTTCTCACTGCTGTGATGAAACACCTGAGAAAAACAACCTAATGAAGGAAAGCTGTATTCTGATTCATAGTTTCAGAGGCTTGAGTTCATGGCCCACTGGCTTGATTATTTTGAGACAGAGGTGAGGTAGATTATGGTGGAAGGACAAGTGGGGGAAAACTGCTCACATCCTGGCAGCCAGGAAGTAGAGGGAGGGAAGAAGGTGGGATGGGAAGGAGGAGAAAATGAGAGAGAGAGAGAGAAAACCTGAGACAAAACGTGCCTTCCATAGCCACGCCCTATGTGACCTCCTTCATCCGTTTAGAGGGTCTCCTAATAAGCCCATTCAGCTAATGAACTCCTCAGTGGATTAATCCACTTAATGAACTAGGGCCCTCATTATTCAAGCACTTCCTGAAAGCCCATCAGCTGCAAACAAGCCTTCAACATAATGAGTCTATTAGGGGACATTTCAGGTCCAGACCACAACAGGGGGTGAGGTGAGGCAATCACTATTTTAACAAACCCTCCTCCAGTGATTTTGGTGCATAATACTATTTAAGAACTACTGAAATAAGTTATAAAAACCTTTTCATTTTTCGTTGAACCAAAAGAGCCTGGGTAGAATGTTAGTATCCAATATCAAGTATAAGCTGACAAATATAAAGACAAAAACAAGCACATAACTCTCCAAAGCCTTTGGTTTTTCCTTAAAAATATTCAAAATTCTTGCTAGATGGCAGAAGAATCATAATGATGAGAAGGTCAAAATACTTGAGTATATTTACTATTAAGAAGCATGTTCCTTTCTAGAGGCATTAACTCCCAACTTCAAGCATTCCAAGTAATCATTTTATTCTTTCAACAGTTACTTACTCCACCTACTAATGTGAAGATAATTTGATTTTTTTTTTTTCTGGTAAAGCTAGATCTACTTAACTAAAGCATAATATAACAGGTCTTTAGAAAGTTTCTCTGTGAAGGTTATAAGCATTTCAAACAGACCTGGAGAATAAAATAGCTCATGGGGATACCTGACTGCAAGGTTTAGGGAAGCTAGCTGTGAATAGTAGCAGATACTTTTACTGAATGATGGCTGTCACAGTTTCTTTGGACACCTGTATATATAAATATATTCTCCCAGCTAATCTTCACAAAACCCTATGAGCACTATTATCTTCATTTTTATGTAGAAAAACTGAGATGCCCACAGATTACCTGGTTCCTTCAAGGTCATGAAAGTATTAAAAAGGAGAGCTGTGTTTACAACTGAGGCAATGTTCTTAGGCAAATAAACTTAGGGAGTCATTTGATAAATAACAACTAGCTTATGAAAATAAATTTCCCTCTTAAGGGAAAACACCATTGTGGGCAATGAAAGATCAATTGAAATTTGAAAAAAAGGTTTAATTCTCTATCAAAATTAGAGTTAAGAAGCAAATCAACTTTAAAAGGAAAAGAAAAATGAACATGCATATAAGATATGGTTATATTTACAACTCTATGCTGTAAAGCTTTGACTCATTTTATACAAATTAATTTCTAAATATTCAAGTGTTATAAATTATAATCATTTATGATGGCAACCTAAGTTCAGATTATAAGTCGACACACATATGTACGTACACACACACACACACACACACACACACACAAATCATACATACAGATATCTTCTTTCTATCTCAAAATATTTTAGGTATGAATCAGGCTGTTTTGCTGTTCAGAGTTGGTATTATAAATATTCGTTCTGAGGCTGTAAATTAATCCCAGAGTGGGAAATACCCGTCCAGTGACAAGCAGTGTCTGGTTTATAGTTCTCCATATGTATTAGGCATAAGATTGAAGACTTTTATTTGTTTCATATAAAACAATGTTCTAAGATGAAAATTTTTGAATTTTTGTAGGCCATAAAGAGACATATAACTGTTGTTTTCAATCAGTTAAATGGTCAGGAATTACTTCTGAGAAGCATAATGAATGAGATCATTGAGAATATAAAAAATTGGCACAGAAATGAATTACGAGATTATTAAAATTGTGCAGGTGACAGTAACAGAGGTTTAGAGTGTTCCAAAGAGAGTTTAAAGCTAGAGTATTAAACAAAGGAAATTTCACTTTCAGAACCAATTTGAAGTGAGAATGAGAGAGAGAAAGAAAAGCATGAGACACTAAGCCCTCCCGTGGTACCAGAACAGTGACATTTTTAATAAGAAACAGTAAACTAACAAGCCCTCCTGCCTACTTCTGTGATGTCAGTCACCAATGAGACAATAGCTTCCACTTCTGAAAATGACAAACTGCAATGTGGTTCTATGAAGTCTCTTCTAGGTCTAAAAGCCCACAGTACTCTGAAAATAAATTTATAATTAAAAGTAATAGAGTGATCATGCTAAGAAAATAATGAATGTATAGAGATATACGTTGGTAATGGTGGGAAAATTCCCAAATTAAAATTCTAACATTTTTTGCATATTATATATGAGCATGCCCATCTCCCCATACACACCCTGCTCATACATCCTATACATAACTCTCGTTCTGTGTACTTTTTGGAAATTTGATGATGACTTCTCCTTGCTGGTAACAACTGTATCATTTTATGTTATCCAGCATGAGTAACTTTGTAAGGTTTAAATTTTGGGTTATGTGATCCCATCTGCCAGCCAGCCTTAAGAACTAAGTAAAATGCTCTACCTATGGCTTCATGGCAATAAAATCACAGCTATGGCTTCATGGCAATAAAAAACTAATCTCTTGAAGAATAGCTTAAGTGAAATATTTACTTTCTACATCTACTGGTCAATGTACTCTTTCAAATCACTCACTCAAATAATGCATATTGTTTACAGAAAAGAATCTAGCTGAAAAATCAAGATGTAGCAAAGCATTGTTCATTCCTAACCATTTAATCTCCTTCCTGCTCTATGTCTTTCTAAACTCACATCAAAATCCACATAAAAGAGAAAAGTGGTAACTTTGGAACACATACACATTTTGTTCAATAATATAAAAAGAACTTCCAGGTTATAAGGCCAAAGGTTGCAGAGGGATACCCCTGTCAGGGTAATTTTTCTTTTTTTTTTCTTTTTTTTTTTTTAAACTTTTTATTTATTTACCAAGAACATGTATTGGTACATTGTATACATAATGATCACATTCATCATAGTTAATTTATACCTGTTTTCTTTTCCTGATCAATTTGTGTCCCTAAAATTGTCAGTTATTGGCGCACATACACACACACACACACACACACACACACACAGATAGGAGGAGCTTTTTCTCATATGTTTGGGAGCAGAACAAAGTCATCATAATATAAAATAAAGCCATCATTCTAAGTAAAATTTTTTTGAGCAAAAAAGAATTTATGAATGGAAGAACACCTTCCATTTCTCAAAAAACGCTTCTCTTTAATGCATACATTTGCTTACTTGTAAAATATTCAATTGTTGATTCGGAGAGTTCTTTGGACAAAAAGTTCAGGAAAAATGGAGTACTGAGAAGAAAGCTAAGCCCGATCCCACTTTATGTGTCAGGAAGAAAGTATCTTATAAATCATTTTCTCACCTCAAAATAGGAATGAGGAATGATCCAAAAGAAAAGATTAAGTGTGAATGTAAGAAAAATGGGTCAAGAAATAGGTCATTTCGTTTCCTACTACCTCTTGCTTTAATTTATAAATCACATGCTCTCTCACCTACTAATTACCCATCTCACTCACCAAGACAGGAACTTAAATCCCAGTCTTAATCCTCAGGTGTTAACATAACGGTATATTTCCATAAAAGCACTTGGAGTCAGGCTCTTAACCATGGGTCACCCTCAAATACAGTCAAGGATTCCGGTGTAGAATGGCCGCAATTCTGGAAGGTGGAGTTGGTAAGAGGTAACACCACTCTGTGTTTCCATAAGATATGGTACAATGTAACTTTCTCTGCTGCAATTCATTTTATAAGCAGGTTTCCTACCCATTCTGAGACAGCTATCACAAATTTCTATTCGATATAGTTTGGGGATAAAACATATCAGCAGCACAGTTTTAACTAAAAGTGTGGATATTTAAGGTAAAGCCTCGTTAACTTCAGGAATATCGAGTGGATTGGCAGGGGCTGGAAATGGGACTCAGACATACTCACAGAGGAAAAACCAACACTGAAGGCTAGACCAGGGTGAAGGGGGGAATCAACTACCACACAGTGTTCAGGGTGGGAGTCAAGTAGGTTTAGCAACAAGAGATTCACTGACAAGATGGGAAATAACTTATCCAGATCTTTAAACAGATCTGAGAAGCCAGAACATCCAAGATGGAAGTAATGTTACTATAGAATCTGTGAGCAAGTCATACAGCAATATCCATCAAAATATGGATACTTCTGAGAAATTTGGGTACCATACAGTTTTGTTGGGGCAGAACCTCAAGCCTCTGAGGGGAAAAACAAAAAGCATTTATAGAAATGGGAGCATGAGCAGAAGCCCAAGTCCCAGGACCAAAGTAAGGCTTGGACATCAGGACTTGGGTACTTGGCAGTCAGAAGTATCTCATGAATATAAGGTGACGCTGCTGAGAGTCTTAGAATTCACTGCAAGAAGGCTTGAGCATCTCAATAATAGTCTAGGTTGAGTAGAGGTTAAATTTGTATGTAAGAGTCAAGAAATACTAGCCCTGAGTAGAGAAAATAAAATGAATATTAGAGAAGACCCAATAGATTTGAAAATAAAATGAGTTGCCGGGTAGCTCCCTGTTTGTTGAGTACTGTGATAATCTTAATAAAAGTGTGATTCTCCATCTGCTGAAGCAATTCCTAACTGTATGCTAGTTCCAGTGGACTTTTTAACCACTGACTCTAGAATCTTTTCTTTCAACCAAACATTAGCAAATGAACTTATATGACACTAAGTTGTGGTCTACTGTTAATAAACGAGGACATAGCATAGTTGGGCCTCACTTTTAAGAAAATTCTCTGTTTAGCCTAGAAAGAAAGTATTAAGCTCAGAAAGTTTAAACTACCTTTCTGCAGAAATGTTAGTTTCTTCAATTCCAATCATATACATTCCAACTTTCACAAAAAAATCCAAAATTAGGTGTCACTCTGTAATGCCTCACAGTGTTATGGAACTTCCAATGTTTGAGCATATGAACCCTCCCAAGGTGAAGACAGTGGTGATGGTATCCATTATGAAATAACAATACCAACTACTATTTTATGATGAAAAGAAATACGGTAATGCAGAGTACACATCATCTATTATATTTCACACTGACAAGTCTATAACGTAGGTGTAGCACTGTATTTTACCAATGAGAAAGTGAGCTCAAGGCATTGAATTGGTTTCTTTGAGGCTGTTCAGCAGGTAAATGTAAGTTGCTTTGTAAATTTAGGCTCAAGTCTACATAGAACTTCTAGAGAATAACAATAAAAGTATGATCTTTTTGGTAAAGAATTTAAAAATTCTATTCTCCACCTTATTTTGCATCCAGATACTTGAGATTTGATCAAAATATGTTCATAACTCTACAACCAAGACACTGTCTTAAAGAAACAGTATAGTTTGAATATATGGTAGCAAATGCTTCTGGTTGGAATCAGCTAGGAAGAATCTGCTTCCATCATTGACAGAACCTTGCAAATCATCTGAGGAGATGATAAAGGCAAGAGATGCTTGTATAATTAGGGAAGTGGAAAACCAATTTGTAGATTGAGCTGGTAACAGATGTTAAAAGTCAGATATCAGATTGCAGATATATTCACACCCAGTTTGCTCTTGAATTAACCATCATGACAGAAGAATGGAAAAATTCAAACAGTTCTTCAAATAAGTCAATCACTTTTTAAGAGTCTGAGAAATTTTAAGTGCCCACTTTAGCTATCCCCTACAGATTGATTGAGGAAATCAAGCTACTCTAACATCCTGTAGTATGCAGGCAATCAGGCATTTTCACTGCCATTTCACACAGCAGCCAACAGAATTTCATACTGCTAGAGTGATCCGTTTGAAGTCATGTAATTATCAGCGGCAGCATCACTAAATGTACATCTTCTTTTGCTTAATGCAGGGTTGCCATGGACTGACATTTGTTTTCCACAATGAGATAATATGTGGTGATAGATGCTCACTGGGAAGTGACTCAGCTCTAATGAAGTCATGAGGGAGGAGCTTTCACATTGGGATTAATACCCTTAACCAAGAAGATAACAGGTGCTCCACTTTTCTTTGTCTATCATTTGAGAACGGAGTAAGAAGGTGGCCATCCGAAAGTCATGAAGAGACCCCTCCATAGGAATTGGTGCACATCTTAAAGATGGACTCTCTAGTTTCCAGACCTGTGGCAAAATAAATTTCTGTTGTTTAAGCCACTCAGTCTATGACTCTTTTGTATGGTAGCTGGAACTGAGTAACACAAGGATTCTTCTCATCTTCTCACTGCCCAGCAGCATGAAAACTAAGGGACTTCAACAGGATGGAAGCGGTCTGAGGGCCAAATACACAATCTCTTCCTACCTAGACATCCGCTATGGTTTGAATATGTCCTCTTCAAAATTCAGATGCGGCCAATGCAATAGTATTAAAAGGCTGGGCTGTTAACAAGTGATTAGGCCATAACAACTGCTCCCTCATGAATGGGATTAAAGCCCCTACTAAAAAAGCTTTACACAGTGTTTGGCTGGCGTGTTCTTCCACCCCCCAGCAGGGGACAACACAGCATCCTCCCCTTTAGGGGACACAGCAGCAAGTGCTGTCCTGAAACAAAACAGCAGCCCTCACTAGATAACACAAACTATCAGCCTCTGGAGCTTGGACTTCTCTGCTTCCAGAACTTTGAGAAAACAAATACATCTCTCTCTCAAAGTGACTACTATTCTGGTATTTTGTTCTAGCAACACATACCAACTAAGACAATGTCCATCTCCTTGTCCTTGATCTTCCCTCTCTTCTTTCATGTGAAGGGGTCCCATCCCATTAGCCTCGATGATACTGCAGGTGAGAAAATTCTGCAAAAGACTTCTCAAAATATTTCCCCAAACCAAGTGAAGTCTCAGTTTGGGATTTATGCATTGAGCTTCTAAGGAGGACTATTACTATTTTCCCTGTAGTGCATGTCTCCTATTCTCTTCTGACAGGCACCACAACTAAATGTAGCCACAAAACAAAGGTATTTCCAGAAGTTTCTAAGGTGATAAGTCCTTTTCTTGGGCTCTCTTTTGCCAAAGAGAGATGACATTAGCATCATTTAGAGAGCAAATACACCTCTGCATTAGGAATAATTTCTGTATGTTTACCATTAATTGTGCTTCCCAGTGCCTGGCTCTGGCCTTCCACATTCTCTTGATTTTCCAAAGGGCACATAGATAAATATAAAGAACTATGAGTACTTTTAAAAGGTATAAATCAAAGAAGAGGGATAATCTTTCAAATACTGAAAATAAGGGTGAGCAAAGGACAAGATGGCTAACTATGAAACTCAAGAACACAAAGTTAAATAAGAATTGTCAAGGCACTGTGTCTTTGAGTTTGCAGAAGTTGCAGGGTGAACAGATCCAAAATGAAAAAAGGAGGGTTTTTTGTTCAATAAAAAGACACTACCCTTCAGAGTGCTACAGTTATTCTGGTTATCTACCAGGATGGTTAAAACAGAATTTTACAAAAGTTGAAAAGTAATCTCCAAACCAAATGATACTAGAAATAAATGATGGGTGGACCTTTTAATTCCAAAGCTATAGAAAATTGCAGGACATTTTAAACACAAAGTCCTCTTGCATTTTCTCTAATTAGGAATGATTTTATGTTGTTAATGGACAATAATGTCTTCCTTTCTCTGTCTTAGCAATCACTGCAGACTTAGTTTATAAGCTTATGTCTTAGCCTTGTTGAGTCAATTCAGGCCTCAGACTACTCTCTTTATCTACACTCTAAACTCCAACAGCACCATACATAATACATACTACATTAGAAATCATGCGACTTTTATAAAGTTAATCAACTTTTGTATCAACTTTTATGAAGTTAAAAACAATTATACTCATTGTGCCTTCTTCTCTCTCAGAATGCACAAAGTAAATAAAAGGTTTTAAAAGGGATTTTTTGGGGGGAGTGCTGAAAACGTACAGTAGTTCAATGGTAGAGTGCTTGCCTAAGATATGCAAAGTCCTAAATTAAATCCCCAGCACTTAATTTTTTTAATATTCAATTATTATTTAATATTATTAAATATTCAATTATCAATCCATTGATTACTTCATACATAAAACAGTACCAACGAAGTGTAAGAATCCATCCATGACATGTATAAATTATTATCTGCCCAATTTATATATACGTCTAATATAGACTGACTCATATGTATTACAATTCTAGAGTTATAAAATTATAGTGCAGCAAATGGGTAGAAATGTCAGGAGTAATGTGAGAATGCTTCTTGAAGGTGGGGGATTGTCTTGTGAGACTCTGAGATGAACAGAACTCTACATGAAAAAAGTAGGTTGAACAGAAGAATAGCTCTTGAATATGTCCTACATTTTCATTTATTTATCACATTACAAAATGCACTTTATGATTGCCTGGGGAAATCTCTTCACTCTGATAGATTATATTCCTGTGGATTTCATCTGCATTCACAATGTCATTTTCAATGTAGTTTCAGAAAACTTCATTTTTAACGCAAGAGGTAAAAATCTCATTGCAGCTTTTACTTGCATTTTCCTGATAGTGATGTTGAGCATTATTTCATGTTCCTGTTGCCCTTTCATATGCCTTCTTTTGAGACATGTTTGATCATGTCTTTACCCATTTTCGATCAGGTTTTAAATTTTTAAAATTGTTTGGTGATTGAGTTCCTTGTCAGATGTACAGTTTACAGTTTTTACCATTGTATAGATTATCTGTATCATGTTGTTTCCCATTTTTCTACTTGTGTTTTTACCATCTGTGCTTCTGAGAACCTATCGAAAACTTTCTTGCTGATCAGTATCATGCAGTGTCTGCTGTTTTCTTGCGGTAGTTTCAGAGTTTCGGGATTTGCATTTCAGGCATTAGTCCATTTTTTGAGTTGATTTCTCATATATTGTGAAAGATAAGGATCTAGATTCATTTTTCTGCATGTGGATATTCCGTTTTCTCAGCTCTGTTTAACAAATATAGGTAAGTACAGAAGGAAGAGGCACTCATATGTTGTTGGTAGGAATGTGAAGTCGTAAAGCCATTATGGAAAACAGTACAGAGAATGATCAGGAAATTAAAAGTAGAACTGTCATCTGGCCCAACAATCTCACCACTGAGTATGCATCCAAAGAAAATGACCTCAGTAAGTTAAAGAGCACCTCTATTCCCTTGTTTACTGCGGCAATATTCACAACAGCCAACACAAGCAATCATGGATAAACAAAGTGTGGTATATGTACATAAATGTAGACACACACACACACAATGGAGTACTATTAACCCCCAGTAAAAATGAAATTTTTACTGTTTTCTGAAACTCACCCGACAACATAGTTGAGTCTGAAGAACATTAAGTAGCATAAGCAAGGAACAGAATAACAAATACCACACAATCTAATTCATAAATGGAATCTAAACAAAACGATCTCATATAAGGAGAATGGAACAATGGTCACCAGAAGTCGAGGACAGAAGAGGAGCATGGGGGACAAAGAGAAGTTGAAAAAATCAGTACAATGTCACAGTTAGATGAGAGGAACAATTTCTGGTTTACTATTTTACAATAGAGTGATTATAGTGAACAATAACTTATTACGTATCTCAAAAGAGTTGCAAGAAAGGATTTTGCCTTTTCCAAACTCAAAGAAATGATAAGTGTTTGAAATGAGAGATATGAGGATTACCCTGATTTGTTAATTACACAATGTATAAAGGAATCAAAATATCAACTTACATCCCATAAATGTATAATTATGTGTTGATCAAAAAATAAACGGTATTGGCCACAGAAAATATTGTAATACTTATAACAACTCAGCAAAAAATTGCATTATTATTCAAAATTTTTACATGACAACTGCAGATCTAGTCAGGTAGAATGACAAAAGAATATAACAGGCTTTTAACTAACTGTAAGGTTTTTGATTTTTGGTTTTTGTTTTATATTGTAAGACTCACATATCTCTAACATGACAGTTTTTATTTCATGGAGAAAGCAAGTTGTCATATTTTGCGTCTGAGATAAAACAATATGGAATTAATTATGCCACTTTCAATTATTAGAAAATATAATGCTCAGTTTTAAAGGTTAATAAACATATAAATGCATGTGCATGGTTTTAATTTGGGATGGATCTTTAAATCTATATAAAATTAAAATTAGTATTAGTGATGAATGTTCACATATACAGAAGGAGATATCTGTGAATCTGAGAAAGTGAAGCAAATCATTAAAAACCAATGATTGTAATTTTTTTTAATTAATGATGAGTGATGAATATGTAATATCTTCTATGGAGGAAATTATCTCATATTTTCATATATGTGTCTTAGAACTTTGTATATTTACTACTCCCTGAGTTCAATCCCCGGCACCACAAAAAAAAAAAAAAAAAAAATTGCTAAAGAGAGTCTAAAATATACTTCTCACTCCCCCATCTTTATCTTCTGTCTCCTCGTGCTCCCCATAAAGATATACATTATTTCCCTCGAAGATACTTTATAAAATGTTGAATGTATACATTATTAGTTTTAAACCATTTGAAGCAAAAAACACATTGCAGAATTAGTAATCAAGTTTTAAATGTTTAATTCTTTTATATTCTGTATCAGAATTCCCACTTCATATCTGGTGGCACTGAATATAAATTCCTATCATTAAAATTATTTAAACTAATACTTTTAGCATAAGAAAAGTCACTTTATAACTGCTCATTTACTTTGTACAGAGTATTTCCCAAAGAATATCAATGTAAGTGGAAATATGGCAAAAGAACTGAAAGTTTTTTTTTTAACTAAAACTTAGCATGAGAAACAGGTTTCAAAAGTCATTTTCTCCCAAAGTGCACTTGGCTCCAAATTTTTAATCAGACCAGCTTACTTTATTCCATTGTCAACCTGTTCTCTTAATCCCTGGACACCTAACCTAGGACAACTAATTACCCAAGCCTCTTTGTAAAGTGGACAGAAAGATATTAGTCTTTGAAGGTGATGTTCTGATGCTGAAGGGGAAGAATATTTATCCTGCCTCCTTATCTTTCACTTAATTTTTGTACTTAGGATTTAAAATATTGTCTACTTAGGAGAAATAATCTATATTAATTTGACTACTCAATATTTGTACAGTGAATGAAAAAGCCAATACATTTAAAATATAGCAGAGCATTTGATTATGTGATTTTGTAAAAAGCAATACATAACTCGGATAAATTTTAAATTTGTTTATCTAACAGTATAAACTTTTTAAAGAAACATACACATTTATAGCAACCCACACAAACAAACAGTACATGCACTCACATGTCATTTAAATTTTATTTCAGCTAAAATAATTTTTAAAAATCCATTAAAAACAAATATGCAGTTGATTTTGATCAGCTTCATATTCATCACCCCTTTTTGTTCTGTTCTTGTTCCTATCTTTTATCTATAAGCTAACACTTCTTTTTTCTACTTTGGAAGTGAAGAAATTATTCTTTTCAATATTACTTTTTAAATACTACCTTATAACCTCAAAGAAGCTGCAACCAAAGGAAAAAAAAAAAGCGGCTATAAACCAAAACTAATCAGTGTGTACTTTCCAACATCAAGTCTAATATTCCTTTACATTTCACTTCCATGTTCGGTTGATGAAATTTATCTGCCTTTGTGTATTTCCTAGTGTAGAGATGCTGTCAGATTTAAACAAACATTTATAAAGGACTTTGATTTTATGTAAAGAAAAAGTCTTATAACAGTTTATTAGATCAAAAAATTGCTTTCATGGTTGAATGTCGGAGCTTTTTTCAGATGCCACAGATGATTTCAGAATTCCAGAAGATCATTGTAGAGACAGAAAATACATGTTTCTTTTTGGAGTCTTTAAGGAGACATATAAGTTAGACAGCAAAAGAATCAGGGGATTCTTTTGTCCATCCTAGCACTGAAATTTAGTAACTGTTCAGGAAAGAATGATTTTTTTTTTAAAGCTCCTGTGTTCCAAAACTATCTCCGTTAACTTCCCAAGGTCAGCCCCTGTAGCTTGGCAGATGTACGCCAGCCTCTAGTTAGTAAGTTTGAGAAAATTAAGGAAAATCATCAAGATGTTTATTCTTTTGCTATTCCATCACCCTGTCTCAAATAACCACTTATTTTCACTTTAGTAACCTAAAGAACTAAAGAGAAATGCTTAAATTAACATTTCACTTTGGTAAACTATTAAGCAAACACAGAAAATTAAAAGCATTTTGTTGCTAGCAATTCTGCAAGAATTTTTGGATAGAGATTAAGTACTGTATCTGGAAAAATGGGACACTGTTTTGAACTTGGCCTTCTTCCTGACACAAAGTTAGGAACGTAAGATTTGTCATAGAAAATACAATATTTAATATGCCCAATGGAGTTTTCTGTCTCAAACTGTATTTGTTCTTCATCTTCCAGTATAAATTTGAACATCTTTCTCCTAACTATCCTTTCCAGTCTCTCACCTTGGCTCCCATCTCTCTCACCTTTATTCTGGTGAATAAGTCAGTTCTCTGCTATAAACAATTCCCTTACTTACTCCCAGTGCCTTGAACACTGATTTTCACAGTGAATGTACCTTTATCTGTCCTAGGAATATACTTGGTAAATGACTTATACATAGAGAGGAAAATATCAGAATTTCCATTTATGATTTACCTTACCCTTTTAAAACACATTTGTATGACTGTTTGATAATGTTTCCCAGATATTGGTACAGTAACACTGGGCTATCACCCATGTAAAATGTTTATGATAAAAGTGCATTCTTTAAAATATTTTCAGTCATAAAGATACACACTTTGGAAACAACTTTTCCAAGAAAAGCTTTGATGTGGCCTATGAGGCTACCACGTGACCTCTACAGCCAGGCCCTACACATTCAAGTGACCCTAATTGTTAAGTCTCCCCTACACAAGAAGTTCATTCTCACTTTTGGACCTTTGCTCATCCCCTCGCCACTGCCAAGGAAACACTCTCCTGATTCTTGGGTTGTCTAACTTCTAGGTCTCCTTAAAGACTCAATTCAATTATCAGCTCCTCTAGAAAGCTTCCCACAGCTACCGAAGGCCAGGTCAGGAGCTACTCCTCTGTGTTTCTGTGTTAGCTTGGCACACAGTCCTATCACTGTAACAGTAATTATCAGTGCATTGTGTGGGTATTCATATGGGTATACATAGGTAACATTTCAAACTATTTCTTCAAAACATCTGAAATGATATTTTAAAAATTATAGTACGCGACATGCAGGCTCTCGTTTCTGGAGATCATGCTGTAATATATGAAGAGATGCTGGGTAAAGGGTTTTCCAAGGTTATTTTGAAAGCATCATTTAGATATTTAAAATATTCATAGTTATTTTATGGTATTTGCAACTAACACATCAATTTTTACAGTCACTGAGAAAATGTGCTCTGGTTGTTGATATGAGGGTTGATTTATTACACTGTTTTCTGGTTACATGTGTTAATGCTTAGTATTTCTACCTATTACAAAAGAATACTTATATAAGGTCGCAGGCATAAGCAACAAAACCTAGGGTCGATTTGATTTAAACCAAATCAATTTAAATCACCATTGTAAGCCACAATTTACAACACTGTGACAAAACCTAGGCTCACTCCTCATTCCCCCACTATGTGTCCAACCATTTTTTGATAAAACTTTAATACATGTGCTTCTAGATCCAGACAAATTGAATATTATTTTCAAAGGTTTACAATCATAGATTTAGAAGTAATTTTTTAAATGTATTTTAATATACTTAGCAAATGAAACTGCAAATAGTTATTTTTATTATTGGATATACACTCTAATATTCAGTCTTGTTTTAATCCTAATGTTTGCTATTTAACAAGGACAATATTATTCCATTCTTTGATTATCCACTTTCATGAGGTGTTTAAGAGATTTTTGCACTCTCCTGTAATAGCAGCCATTTTCTTCCAGGACTAAATCGACCTCCAATCTATATTCTCTTCATAAATTACCCAATCTGACTTGACTTAGGGCAACCAATTCTGCGAGAACTGAGCATTGTTTTTCACTACTATACAACTCACAAATATTTTCTTCCATGCCCTTCTCTCAACAGGCAAGGGGGACGTATCTCAGTGAAAACTGATGAACTGTACTTATTTCAACCCTTCCTATTTCTCTCTTCTCCACAGCACCTGGATTGCTCACCTACCCTCACACCACCATACACATATATCCCAAGAGTAGTTCTGAAGCTTTTAGAGATGGAAAGGCCTTCTTTTGCTTACGATGAAACAGACTTCCTATAGCTGCATCTCTCCCTATCTACATGACACAAGAACATGCCGCTGCATATGAGGCAATTTTTGCTATTTTGTTTAGCTAAGTACAGAATAGCTGAGTTATTACTGCCATGTCAGCCTGTGAAAACACAGATTTGTATGTGCCAAATGAAAGCTCTTTGTGCCTGTTTATCAGTGGATTAGAAATGAAATATATCTTCATTTTTTAGTCTGCTAAATGTTCCCTTATTTTCAAATTTGGCTGTTTAGGATGCATTATTTCAAGAGGAATGGGTATAGACAAGAGAAATTTCTTAAATCTGCAGAACCAAAATCTATTACAAGACAGTTCGACAACAAATACTCACTTGTAGCTCTTATATACAAGTGACTGTTCTAACTCTGAGATATGTTATATATACTCAACTGGTTTGAATTGTACACCTTCCCCCGATCTACACCTTTTACTCTGTGGGTTCAGATTTTCTTCAACCTCTATAGGTTAAGTGTAGTTCACCACAGCTTGCCTTTGTGTTTACTAATGCGACTGCTTGGCGAATGGAGTGTTAGCAAATATAATACAAGGAGAGGCTTGAAAAGTAATTATTTCTTTGGGCGTCATTCCTTCGCCTTTGTCATTTCCATGAGACACATAAGCCCTTGCTGCCCATTGCTCCATAGTTCTCCACGTTGAGACACCCTCTTTATTGGGTTTTCCTAAAATCACTTGCTAGAGTAATTTTAATATTATCAACTCTATGAAACTCTGATATACACCTAAATGCTATTGTATTAATTTCATTGAGTTTTTCACATACCATTCATATGTCTACTTTGCCTTCTGACCTATATGAATATTCAGTACAACCAAATTCCTTTCTGAATATAAAACATAAATGCAAGTTAATTAGGAGGATTTAGCAAACATTTCTGTAAGATAACTGAAAAAAATCTATTCCAATTTTATTATAAAATCACTTTTCAGTAGCAAGGTCTCTATCTACTTGGCATATCTGGGTAAAAATTTGGAATCTTAATAATTTTATTTTCCATCTATCTTCTAGCTCTCTTTAGAGAGAAGGATATTTCTGGTTTACCCTCTCTCTTTCCCTTCTTCCATTACTTGTACAGATATGTGTGTGTATTGCCAATGTAATATATGTGCAGAAACACTTATGAGGTATACACAGGCTTATAAGAAACATTTTTTTCTGTTGATTATGTCTGTGTATATATGTTTATATTTCTATGTTTTCAGTCATCAATTTTAGTTTTCCTATTTACCTCCTGATGTGATAAACACTGAGTATTCCAATATCATTGCAATATATTTTCCTTCCCCAAATAATGAACCGCTATTTTATATTTTATTCAATCTATTAGTTCTGTAAACATATCATGTATTATTCCTTTAGCATTTGTTTTGTATGACAATCTAGCTATGTAAGGACTGTTCACTTAGTAGGATGAGAAAATCATCAACCATTTTCTTCTCTTCTGCTCCCAATTCCATCTCTGAATTCCTTTTATTTGTATTTTTATTTCTAAGGTTGATAGCATTTATATTCTATTTCATAATATAATGAAATTCTGCACTTTTGCTACATGTTGATTGTACAGATTGAAATATCAATAAAGCACTTACTTTGTTATGACTAAATATATGATTTTCTATGCAGTTAAATACTGCTTTATTATTGTAATAGTTTTCTTAACCATTGCTTTTACTTGAGTTTTAAATGACCTTTTTACCTGTATCATTTGTATTTAATACTGCATTAATATAAAAGGCCAATTTGACAAGAAGGAGACACACAAATCACATTTCTTACTTAATGTCAAAGTCTGGTGATGACAAAAAAGGATTTAAGTGTATGCTTAGAGCAGTATTTTCCTTTATGAATCCAAAAGTATTCCTTTATGATTCCAAAATGCATGCTTTATGTAGTATTATTTCTGATATTAAGATACAATTTTGTTGCATAGACAGATCTTGAAAAACAGAGGCAGGACCAATATTCACAACAAACACATTTCCATTTCAATGTTCTTCCCTTTCATGCCCCATCAATTAGTCATGCTCCATAAGTGTATAATCTCAGGGATGCTTACAGTACACACTCTGTCCTGCTGGAAAATAGTTACAGGAAGGAATTTCCAGATGTCCTTCCACATGGCATTTGCACTTGTCAAATTGATTAGCAGGTTTATAAGGAAAAGTTTCAGTGATGATTCCCTTTCAATTTCTACACTGGAGAAGGAGTAACAGAATAGCTACTTACACTTTCATTTTCTCACAACAACCTTAAGATTTTTTAATTTCTAAAAAAGTATCAGATATTTACCTTAGTTTTATCCACTTTCCACTATCTTCCTTCCTCATATTTCTCTTGCCATCTCAAGTAATTAACTAGGAAAGATTGTAAGAAAGGCCAATGGTCTGAATTCTTACCTTTGAACTATGAACACATATCTGACTTTTTGGCTTAGGGATCTAGAATCCTAAATTCAAGATTATCTTTCCTTAGAACTTTGGAGGCCATAATAAGACACCCTCCACCATGCAGTGCAGCTAATAAGAAAGACAATGCATACTTGATTATCTTGCTATTATGGGACAGTGATGTCTTTGTGTGTGTGTGTGTGTTATCAAAAAATGAGGAATGCTTCACAAATTTCCATGTCATCCTTGAACAGGAGCCATGCTAATCTTCTCTGTATTGTTCCAGTTTTAGTATATATGCTGCCGAAGTGAGCACCAACGATGATGCATTTTGTACACAAAAATGTGCTAAGCATTTTACACTACTGTAATATTTAAACTTCACAATGACCCAGAAGTTTCTCCTTGTATACAAATTTGAATCTCATTTTTCATAAAAGAAATCTGAAATTGAGAGACGTTAGGCTTGCTGTTAATTCACACAGATAGTATGTAGTTCAGGCAGCATTAAAACCCAAACTACCTTCCCTGGGGCCCATCTACCAGATGAAATTGCTTCCTTTTCAATATGTGGAAGAGAATAACCAATTTAAGATCTCTTCCAGTCCTCAATTTTTCATCAGGAAGAAGCAATGCATCTTATCATACTTGCCTGAATTACTTTTCTGCCTTGAGAAATCCTATCTGTGTTTCCTCATCTCTCTAAGGATAGTTACTCAAGATCTATTCCTGGTGGGCAGTAATTTGTCAGTTTTTATTCTAGCCAAATGAAGATGGTCACTTATTCAAATCTACATTGTAATGTCAGTTTCATAATCAGAAAAGAGCACTTCAGTTATTTTTCTTGTAACTATCAACCACCTGAAGATTTTGTACCATACAAGTCTGGTAGCATCAACAGAAATGATCCCTGCAAACAGAAAGCTAGAAATGGAAAAGATATACGTAACTATAACAAAATTCACTGGCTCATTTCCACGGTGGGATTGGCCTGTGTTCCACAATACAACACTAACTGAAAAAAGGAAATCTATCAGTAATGACCACACATGTGGACTTCCAGAAGACACACAGAAAAAGAAATAGTACTGGAAAGAATAAGGGAGGAGATTCTGCTCCAGTCACTTATTTGATGCATATTTTGAATGAGAGGTGGAGTTTGTGATGTAATAAACTATTATGTCAGGTAAGACTCACACAGAGAGAGGTGAAGATAGAAGCTCTAGCAGGTCTTGCATATTAAACCCTGGAGCAGGTACATTCCAAGATTCAAGGGGAAGTATTATATTCATAGTACATGGTGCCCTTCACATCAGGTTTGGCAGACAAAGCCTACAGTAATTCTTGTCTCTCGTAACTACAAAAGTAAAATAGGAACCTTAGTATTTGGATTTTATTACTGATCACACACTTTAACTTTCAGGTAAAAGTGCCTGTCTTGCAGATCTTTTCACAAATGGTACGATACAAGGATTATGACATCCAAAAATATTCCATGAAATAAGTAACCTGGGAAAATTCAGATGACAAAATAACACGGTTTCAGGAATCAAATGTGTACAACATCAAATCCCAAAGCTTATCATAAAATAAATATACAATCAATTTTAGTTCTTTTGGACTCTGATTGATTTAAATTCCCACTTTTAAATGTTCATTCTTTATTCAGTTCTCTAATTCAGAAAACAATCAGGTGAGAAGGCTCAGTATTTTTTCAAGTCCTTGATACATTGCATTGTTACAGAATTGAATCTTCAGTCTCTCCAAAGAGCAGAACAAAATAATTCAGATTAATGAGATTACTTCTCCACTGCTAATAGTATGAGTATTTCGAGCCCATAAATCAGTTTCCATCTTTGTGTTTTGAGTTTCTTCAATTCAACTGGACTATCTTTTGCTGCACAAAAAAGTAACACAAGGCCTGGGGGTGCCACTTAGTGGTAGAGCATTTGCCTAGTAGGCACAGGTCCTGCTTTCAAAATTCTCAGCACTCTAAAACTATTACCACAAAATTCAACGTCTTAAAATAATACACATCTAATACTTCAGTTGCTACAGGATGGAAATATTATCATGGCTCAATTGAGTTCTCACTTTAAGATCTTTTATGAGATAGCAATAAAGTTTCAACCAAGGAAGATTCAGCTTCCAAAGTCATTTATATGGCTGTCAAAACTTCAGTTCTTCATGCATTGATGAAGTAAGGCCTCAATATCTTACTCATTGTTATCTACTGGCTCACCTTAGTTCCTTGTAATGTGAGATGCTCCAAAATAGTAGCTTGCTTCACCAAAGCCAGGGGAAAAAAATCTGCTAGGAAGACTAAAATCACAGTGTGTCACAATCTAATCTTGACAGATATCTCATCATTTTGTCATATGCTATTCTTTAGAAGTCAATCCAGAAAGTCCAAACCCTTACTTTAGGGGAGAAAATTACACCAGGGCATGAAACAGCACGAGTTAGGTATTATCAGATGTCACTGTAGAAGCTGACTACCATAATAGGAAAGCATTTTTGAGAGTATATGGTCAGAGTGCCCAAGGTGGCCTGGCTCAGAGTTTTGTTCTGGACCTTCTGCTTGCTAATGAGTCAGCATAAATTATGTAGCCCACACTTGCACAAAGAACATGTAAACAAGTAGTCTGTGTTCTATAACTTCTTGGCAACTTCCCAGCTTTTTGTGACATCCTATGTAAGTGAGGGAGACCTGGTGGTGTGGCTCCCAATGCCACTGAGATAGTAAAGGGATCTGCATCTGCATCTCTTCTTTGATTTCCCTTAATCTCAAGAGAACCTTCCCAGACAAAGAGCAACTAGAATATACTCAATGCTAAATAAATGTTTGTCATTATTACTCCTATTACTAATAATTTGTCTGCACATTTCTTTGTTAAATAAAATATTCAAATATCTTACTCATTTGGGTCTCTTCAACAGATAGGGAGATTACTTCTCTATTTCTAAATGTGAAAAATGTTACTTATTAGAAATAAATTTTGATGTGACTATCTGATCCTAAGTTGCAAAGATATGGTTTCCAAGAAAAAAGGAAGAAAATACAGGGAAAATGTAATATTTAAATGACTTTGGCCACTATTTTTTTGTTTGTTTGTTTGTTTGTTTGTTTTTCTGTGGTGCTGGGGATCGAACTCAGGGCCTTATGCTTGCAAAGCAAGCACTCTAATCACTGAGCTAAATCCCCAGCCCCCTTTGGCCACTATTTTATCTGAGGATGGGCTTGTAGACTAAAACTCAGCTCACTTTATGTCCCAGTTATCTATAACTGTGCATCAACTATGGCATAACAGTGATATAAACAAGAGCATGTGTTTGTTTCACACAGTCAGAAATTGACTAGGCTCAGCAGGAAGCTCTTGACACTGGTACTCTGATACTGCCTGAGATGAAGGTCTGAATTTTCATATCCCAGAGGCTGCGCTGAGAAGTCTACAACAGCTAGGGTCATGCTATAACCTGAATATGGCTTGCCTGTGTCTCCGGAAGGTTTAGCTGTTGGGACTTTGGTCTTCAGCAGAGCAGTATTGGGCCTTATGTGGAACCCTTAGGAGATTACACCTCAAGAGAAGTAATGAGGGCACTAAAAATGCTTCCCTCAAAAGAGACTGATGTAGTTCCTGAGGTATCCTATTTAGTTCTCACAAGGAAGTTGTTATGAAAGAACAAGGCTGACCCCTCACACTGGTTTCTAGCTTCCTGTCTTGTCATGGGCTCTTTCCTGCCACCTGCATTCTGATTGTGATGCTATCTGCCACTATGAGGTCAAGCCAGATGGAGCTCTCACTGGAACCAGTGCGAGGCTGTTTGAACTTCCAGCCTCCTAAATAAAGCTACTGTTTTGGACCTGGCTATGTCGCTCAATGGTAGAATATTTGTCTAGCATTGATGAGGCCCTGGGTTTGATGCCCAGAACAACAAAAACATCATCAAAATCTCCAAAACAAACAAGCAAAACATATTTTCTTTGTAATTAGCTAGCCTCAGATATTTTATTATAACAATGTAAACCTGATTAATATACATAGGTGTCTTCCTCCCTCTTTCCATTATCTCTCCATATGGACTTTCCCAGATGGCTTTCTTGGGATAGTTATACTTCTTCCATGACTACTGAAGAATCTCAAAGTGAATTTTCCCTGGTAACTCAGTAGAACCTAAATGGACTTTTTAAAACTAACATAAGAAGTCAGAAAACATCACTTCCAATGCAGTTCACGCACTGAAAAAAATCACAAAGGCATTCCCAATGTCAAAGAGAAGGAGCACAGAATTTACTTCTTCATGGGAGGAACATCAAATAACTTTATTACTTAAAACTCCCACATCAAGCTTAACTAGGTTATATGATAAAATTATAGGTGAATTATATATTTCTTTTCCCATTTTATTTTCTATGAAGCCTCCTGGATTTTATTCCATATTTATTTCCTTACATTAATTTACTTATACATTTTAAAATAGTTCTATTTAAGTCTTTTTATAGGTTTCTCAAAAGTTTCTTAACATTTTTCCTGGCTGTGGCTTCAGAATTGTTTAGTCACAGTGAAATGCAGAGAGTTCAAAGCATAAGAGACCATTAACTGAGGCCAACACACCTTTGAGTCTCCAAGCTTCTCTTTCATCAGTCTGAGACATACATTTATCCCATCTCGCTCATCCTCATTATTCTTCTTTATTTTAAAGATCTAATGTTCCAACAAACTGGTGGGATGTCTTAACCACACAGTATGAGTCAGTAAACAAGGACTCACAGATTCATTTTCAGGAGATTTTCAGAGCTAAAAGACGTGACAGAGAAAAGGGAAAGCTGTCTTCTATGGAACTACAAACAGAATTACATTTGCTGTGAGAAAATTTAACTTCTGTAAATTGCCAATATACTCTAAACAAAACAAACAAAAAAGTAGATCACTAAGGAATAAAATTTAATTTCATCTCCAATTTTTTTTAATTGACAGAATTTTCTTGAGCTATTAAAACTCTTGGATACCACAGATTTTAGACATAGCACACTTGCCTTATGCACAAGGAAGCAAATCATTAGGATAGTGAAATGACTCAAGAAACTTGACAGAATAGCAATTCTGCATCCATTCAACTTCCTTCATTCATACCTCAAAATCTGCCAGTTTACAGTCTTCTCCAACTTTAAATAGAATACAAAGTTTGTCTATTAATTGAAAATTATCAGCAAATATATACACGTTACCCTGCCAGTGCCCTTAGCCAAAGAGGACCAGCAGTACACCACAGCTTAATAAATTGAATGCTTTGCTACAATGAAGAAAAACACATATAATAGGAATGGGGAATGACCAGGCTTCTCACCAAGACAGAGTTAGATAATACTCATTATAAGACTTAGGGTTATATTAATTTGAGGAGAAATTTAGGAAGTTTTGTTCTGTGCTGGCTGCTGTTACGGATGTGGTAAATTACATGATTGTTTATATTAAAATTCTACCTAGAAGGAAGGAAGAATAGGGTGAAGCTAAAGCTATAATGATGAAGGAGTAACACTCATTTGTAAAGATAAGGGAGTATTTTATCATTTTATGACTTGGAACATATTCAGTTTTAGTGTGTGCTTTCAGGAGGGATAACAGAGCAGTCTGATTTCAGTTTGAGCCATCATTCACACAGTGCCATTTTAGTGTCAGTATTGTTTATTTGCATTTTTTATTTTCTACAGAATACTCCAACACAGCTAGTGGTACCAAGCCAGCTCCTAGACACCAAGAACTCTTTTCTTTTACCCCCCCTTACACAAATTGTTTCATTTTAAATTTCCATCAAGAAAACTAAAGATGTAAGAGTAGCATGAGCTTAATAGAACTTTGGTGTATGTGTGTGTGGAGAGCCAGGGATGGGGGGATCATTTAGCTACCACTTCATATGTTTTAGCTGCATTCCTTTATTACCTTTTCTTTAAATATTTTCTATTCTCCATCACAGTTTCTAAATTTTATATTGTAGTGATAATTGTTCTCTACACTTGATCTTAGCCAAAAGGCCGATTAGCAATGATAATTGTTCTCTTATAGTGCTTTTTCCTAGAAAAATATATTTTCCTGGATTTTTTTTTTCACTTTCAATAAGCTTGCTACAATTTTTTTAAATAAAATACATAAACTACACACAACACAAATATAAAGATCAACAGCAACATAGATGCATAATGGCCAGTTTAAAACAAGACAACCTTGGGCTTGGTGCCCTTTTTTTAAAATAGGCCACAAAAGGCATGATTTATGAAAGAAAGGATTAATAAAGTATACTTCCAATTTCTATTTTTTAGGAAAATCCTACCAAGAGAACGAAAAGATAAGCTACAGTCTAGGAGAAACTATTTGCTAAAGATATACATGATAAATGACAGTTACTTAAAATATATGACTATTTTAATAAGAAGAAAACAAACAACTCACTTTAAAAATAAGCCAAACACATGCCTAGGCCCAGAGTTCAATCCCCAGCAGCAACAACAACAAAAAAAGGCCAAACACCTTAACAGAGATCTTACCACACTGAAATACAGATAAAGAATAACCATATAAAAAGATACCCCTTATCATATGTCATCAGGGAAAATGCAAATTAAAACACCAAGAGAAACCACTGGGAACCTATTAGAATGGTTAAAATGCAGAACACTGAGAATAATAAAGGCTGGGAAGATGTGTAGGAACAGGAACTCTAATTCATTGACGGTGTGAATGCAAAATTATACAATGACTTTGAAAGACTGGCTGTTTCTTCTAAAACTACTCTCCCACACAATTTAGCTCCCTTATTCCTTGGTATCAAAAGGAGTTGAAGACTTAACGTTCACACTAACACTTGAACATGAAAGTGTAGAACAGCCTTACTCATAATTATCCAAACCTGGAGGCAACCAAGATCCCCAGAAGATACTGAAGATAATTCAGATTAGGATGGGGAAGGAGATGGAGAAGAAAGTACAGCCATGTATATCTCCAAGGTCTCTCCTGTGCTCCATTCCAGATTCAATCATCTTCTGCTTGAATGTATTCACAATACATCATCTCAGAGTAATTAGATAATTAACATAAATTGTTTCTATACACCTTCCATTATATGAGATATAAGCATTACTGAATTTTTAATGCCATTGTTGATCTTTGAGAAATAGATCTTTCTGTTAGTCTCTTTGGGTATGGATGTTAATGGGCAAGCAGGAATAGGCACATAACTTGGGGAAGCACAATGTTGAATGTATGATTCAAAAAGGTGCCACCCAAAGGCTGAACAAAAAGAGTTGACTTTCATTATCCTCAGTCATTTTACCTATTCTTCCTAGTTTTTAGTGACCTTTTTCCTCTGTTCTCTCTGTTTCCTCTGTTTTCTCTGTTCCTCTGTTACCTACTACTGGGAAGAGTTCTGATATTATCATTCTTTCTTCATTACAAATGTGTTTACTATAAGTTGATGTAAATAACTATTCCCTCTTTTTAAAATATTTGCATGTTAATTCTTTACTTTTTATGTCTTTTCAATAATGGGATTTTGAGAATCCATCTATAAAGAAAAATGAGATTTTGAACACACAAAGGTTGCCTTGGCAACCTTAATATCATAAGACAATAATATATGTTGATAATACTTGAGAAAAATGTCAGTTTCTTTGATTGTTCATAAAACAGACATATAAGGGAAATGAGTAGACTTGACTTCCAAGCCCAGGTCTAACTGTATCATCTTATTTTTTTAATATTTTCATATATTTGTTTTTATATATCCAAGAAGAAGAATATCCATTACTCCTATATGATTGGACCTTTTTTTTTTTTTACTATTAGAAACAGATTTTTTTTGATTTGCAGCAAATATTTGAAGTGAAGAAATTTCTATTATTCACATCTATAAGAACCTAGTTTGGTATAACTAAACCACTGTCTTTTAAAAAGCAGTTATAGTAGGTATGAATTTCAGTCCAAAAACTCCAGTGCATAAAAAATCAATTCTTATTCTCCCTCCCTCTGTACTCCTTTCCCTTCCTCTTCCCTCCTTCTCTTCCTCCCTCTCTCCCTTCTTCTCTCCTTTCTTCCTCTTTGAACTCATATCACTCTAGAAAAATGAAGTCTTAACTTTATTGTGGCATAAATATCTGGCAATGCCCAGGGTCCTTTTGAAGAATAAATTTTTAAAACTCATAAAATACACAGAAGTGCAAAGGAAATTCACTGATTGACTTAACTGTATGATCTTGAAAAGGTCATTTCATCAGCCTTGCCCTATTATGATTAGGATTTGTTAAGTATGGATGTCACTTGTAGCTGCCAAAGAGGTAATAACATAAAGCATTAGCCCTGCCTTCAAAGGTCCCTGAAAAATACAGATAAATTGCTGACGTAAACATTTTGTGATGTGGAATATGACAGAATCATTGAGAAAGTGCGACAGGAAAACCAAAAAAGGCCACTAAAGCATAACTCAAAGCTGAGAAACAACTTGCATGTGAAGGTTAATCCTGGAAGACATGGAAGAACTAGCCAGGTGAAGAAGGGGAAGGAATATTCCAGACATTAAATAAATATATAAGTAGTGGAAGAGCATACAACAAATTGCAAGCTGCAAATAATGTGGTATCCTCCTGAAATTGGTGCAGAGACAGTGGTGGGTAATGAAAAAATTATACACACACACACACACACACACACACACACACTCTCCCTTGGGATCATGAAAGCAATGGAGAGATACTGAAGAAATACAATTATCAATTAAACAAAGGGTAACATCATCAGATTTTCAAATTAAAAAGGTTATTCTAGCTCCAATAAGAAAAAGGACTGGATAAATCAGAACCAGAAGTGCAGACAAAGAAAAAAGTAAAAATGCTTTTACAATAATAAACTTGGAAAAAATTTGACAGAACCAGGGATTAATGTAATTTCAATCATGTTGATTTTTTAATAGGAGGTTAAAAAATACCTTTTGTGTGAATGAATAAGCAATAAATTAAACAGCCTTCAGGGAAGGCTCAGGATTTTGAATTTGAGGTACTGAATAGGATTATATCAGTAATAGAAAATAACAGTTAGGAAGTGAGGAGTAGGTACCACACCTCCCTTACCAGATGAGAAAGGTAGCCAAGGATACTGGAACCTTGTGCAGCAATATCCTTTGTCCTGATCTGAAAATAGGACTACTGAATTTTGAGACCAAAACCAAAGGTGCATTTTCTGATAGAATTGCCAAATGTTTCCTACGGTTAAGATCTGGAGCTCACACAAGTATACCCAAGAGGCCTGGGTAAGAATTTCCATTGCAGTTGTGTTTCTAATTTCAAAATATTGAAGAAAAGCATCTTGATGACTCTCCACAGGTCAAAATACAAACAGATAAAACGTAATAATGTAAATACAAAATATCCAAGAGCTCTAATATGTATTTAATTAAACACTTTATTACAGTAAAAGACACATTGCCATCCATCCTCTTCAAAATACCCTCACTCTGAACACTTATCTCATTGTTCTTGTCATATTCTGAAGCAGATCGGGAAGTCCTCTTTCCTGAATGTCTTTAAAAGTGTGATGTTAAAAAAAAAAAAAAAAAACATACTGGCAAAGCTGCTGCCCGGTGCCATTCAATGGAAAGGCAGGCTCCTAAAAACATTGTGCTGCATCTTCACCACCTCATTAACCACAGCTGGCCCTTTGTAATTTCTGGCTCTTTCCCAAATGACTATGAAAATTAAACATTTTGAAACAATTCAGAACACTGAGGCAGCCAAAATAGCAAAATTAAAGACATAAAAGTAGGCTGCCAGAACTGCTTGAGAAAGTGAAAAGAACAAAGGATAAGTGTCTTCAAAGCGAGGGGGAGTATTTTGAGGGGGATTAATAGTAATATGTCTTTCACTGTAAAAAAATTTTAAAATTTAAACATGAACTTTCTATTACTCAGTAAAAAGTACAAATTAGGGTTAAATGTATCACTAAGGAAAAAAAATCTAAGAAATAATGATATGTTTCATAAAATGCCAAATACATAAAAAATTCTGAAACAGTGATCTGTACTACATATTTTATATGAATACCTACATATGTAAAATAACATAAAACATGCAAAAATATAAACTCCAGATTTGTGACAGGATTATCTTCTGAAGGGAGTGAGTGCAAGGGTTTCAACTGTTCTGTAACATTTTAATCCTTTTTAAAAATATGGATTTAGCACATTAAAGTGCAAAACATGCCATATAAAATACTATATCACATTATTCTGTATGTTTTCAAAGTTTATGTATGTGAATATTATCACGCTTAATATATTATCCTCCAACTTACTATATTCACTCACTGAAACGTTTTAGAGATTTATCTTTGTGGCTGTTATTGTACTGTTATTCCCTGCTGTTTTTCTCTGTTTAAAATAATTCATATAATAAGAAAGGGGATGAGATGAATAAATACCTAACAATCCGAAAAATATGTGAATCTAAAAAAATTATCTGTGACTTGTGAGTTTGATGCAGTTTTTTACAGATTTGGTCTCTGATGTTCCTCTAGGGGACAGATCAGCAGTCTGCCGAGCAGACATATTCCCAGTTCATACCATTCCTCCAATCACCTTTCATGGAAGCTCGGTGGGGTCTAGGTTCTCTGGTATATATCTGAAGGAAATTATTTCACAATTACTAATCCTAGTTATTTCATCAGTCTCATGTCAGAGCTACAAAGTCAGTCATTCTATAAAGAGATCCTCCTATTGTCTAACTCATAGTCATTTTTTTTTAAACATCTGATATTACAACCTGCAGTAGAGGCAGGAGCTGAAGAGCTGGGCTTTATAAGACATACTACAAGGCAGTGGGGGATTATGCCTTTAATCTTGACTGTCGAGTTGACTAGATTAAGAAACTCCTAGAGAGATTATTTGATTGTGATGGCACTAACTCCATCAATGGGTTAGTCCACTGAAAGGATGTAGGGACATGACCCTGGGGACTGTATCTGGTCCCGATGCCCTTCTATGGCTCCTGCCTTCTTTTCTGCTTCCTGAACGCCATGAGTTGAACCATTTCTTTCTATCACACTTCTGCCATAACATTTCCGTCCTGGAACCAGTGAGCATGAATCAAACCTCTGAACCATGAGCCAAAATAAACCTCTCCTCCTCCAAGTTTTGAGTTCAGGTATTTTGTCCCACCAAAAGAAAAGCTAATATGCAAAATTTTATTAAGAATAGGGTCACTGCTGTGACTTACTTGACAATGTGGTCTACAAGCCTCTAGAACTGGTTCATGGAAGAGTCTGGAAAGGTTTGGAGATGCAGGTTAGAGGAGCCCTAGAATGTCATAAGCAGAGACTGATGGATGATTCTGTTGGGAGCTTGGAAGAACAGGATGCTGACAGGAAGGGGAGCAGTAGACTGTACTTAGAAGCTTTCAAATAGGAACAAGGAATCTGTTAGGAAAAGGATTAGAGGCCAGACATGTTATATCCTGGAAATAATTTGTCTACATTTTATCCATGCCCTAAAACTTTATGTGAGGCTGATATTAAGAATGGTAGACTAACTGGTCCAGCAAATGAAATTTCAGGGCAGCTCAACATTCAGGCTGTGGTATCAGTACTACTGGCAGATTTTAGTCTGATTTTCAAAGAGAACAAGAACAAAAAGCAGAGCAGAAAGAGATGCCTCTAGGGCATCTCAGGAATCAAGGCCCCACCTAAGTAAATCTCAATTGTGCAGAAGTGTAAACCTCTCATTTGAAAAGAGCCCAAGTCCCAGGCTTGAGAAGGAATACTGAGGAAATCAACTCCTCTTGATTCACTTCACTGTGCCAAACCATCCAGGCTCTCAGAAGTCACTATACTCATGGTCCAAGTGGTCCTGGCTACTACTGAAGCTGACAATAGACTTTGGCACCACCGATTTGCAGGCATGCATGCATGTTATGTGGTCACGGAGGCCCCCACCCAGACTTTCAAGGAAGGGAGGCCAGGCAAAAAATATGTGACAGGAATGGATTCCCTGTCAGCTTCTCCTGAGAAAATGGTTTTTGAGGCCATGAGAGGGACGCTTGAGTTGTAATGGAGACCCCAGAATGCTGGAAATGCCGGGAACAGAGAGTATCTATTGAGGAAATGTGTACACAGTGAGCAAAGCCAGTCTAGGACAGAGGCTTTGTGAGATGCAACCTGAAGCAGGGCTGTCTAGGCCCTTTGGTCCACATACGCTACGACCTACACAGGATGCTGGACACTGACCTGCAAAATTTAATGTTTACCCTGCCAGGTTTCAGTCTTGCTTTTGTCGGATTCACTTCTATTCCCCTATTGCTCCCCCTTTGAAATAGAAATGCATACCCAGTGCCATTTTATCTTGGGAACATGTAAATTGCTTTTTGAATTTTATTGGCGTTCACAGCTAAGAGTTTGGTCTTTGAGTCTGAGAGGAGATTTTTGTACTTGTACTCTTGAGTGATGCTGGAATTTCGGGAAAAGATTAGCATATTTTCAGTTGTAAACAGGATATATATATCACATAGGCAGAATTATCACCTTGTTGTATTTCCCTGGAGACAAGTATGGCTTAAGGAGATGTAATTAGGTGTCAAATTGACAAAGGCTGGATCTCAGCTAGATAATCTTGAACATTAACTTGACTGGAGTAAGAGACTCCTGGAGGGGAGCTGGGCTGGGTTACAAGGGCACTGACCTCATCAAGTGCTGACGAATGCACAGCTGAATGGGCTACTGGGAGGCGGGGCCTAGGTGGAGGAAGTAGTTCATGGGGCATGAACCTGGGAGTCTGTCTGACCACTTCTCTTTTGGTTCTTCATCCATCATGCCCTTCTATCTCAATGTTTCTGCCTTGGATCCAGTCGATCACAGACTGAAACCTCTAAAATCATGAGCCAACATAAATCTCTCTTCTTTTATTTAAACTGTGTGAAATGTATGGCCCTAGCAATAAGAAAGCTAATACAGAGATGGTAAAATGCATCTGGATGGGAAAAACTGCAGTCAGAAAGCTCCAGGTTTATTAATCATTATCACAGTGTTTTGGTCGGCTTTCTCACAGCTGGTACCAAACTCTGACACCCACAATTTAAAGGAGTTGGGTTAGTTTGGCTTTCCGGATTTTCATTCCATGTTTGGCTGGCCCCAAAGCAGGAAGGTCATGGTAGAAGGGAGTCAGGGAGAAAAGCTGTTTAGTTCATAGAGGCCAGAAAGCAAAGCAGGTGGCATCACCAAAGAGGAAAGGAGTGAGGGACCAGATGCAATAGCCAAGGGCACCTCCATGCCCCACCCAGACACACCCGCAAGTTGTTGTTCCACCAATCCCTTGGGTGGCTTCCAAGCAAATAAAATTCACATAATCCAGTTTAACTGTCACAACATTTTGAGATGGACATTAACATTAACTCTACTTCAAACTTTTTCACAGTTCACCATGATTTGATAATTTGCTAACCATCTATACTAGGTATTTACTTTTTAAAATAAACTTTTTTGAGCATTCACTCAATGTCAGAAATGATCTTAGGTCTAAGGGTAGAATGAGAAATAAAAAAGAAATGCATTTACTCTAGGCAATCTTACAGTTTAGGTTCAAAGACAAGAAATGTGTACATAAATAAAAATGCTATGAAGAAAATAAAGTAATACAGTTTGGCTGTAAGGAAAAGACAATATATGGAATGTCAGATAGGACTAAGGTCTTTGAATATCTGGATTGAGAAAGCCCCAGAATGAAGAAACAGAAAAGAAATGCTTTTCAACAGGAAAAAAAAATATCATGGTTGTCCTATGCTTACTGGTTTCACATTATTTATTCTCCTAACTGTCACTGTGTTGCTTTTACAATTATATCTTGACTGCAGGCTTTCTGATGGTGGGAATATTCTTTTGTTCTTAGGGATTATATAAACACACCCCTCACCAGAATTTAATATATAAAATATGTTTTTGTGTTTATACTAATTAAATAATTATTTTTAAGTAAAACAATTTTCCCTTTAATTAGTAAAATGCTCTGAGATTTCAGAATTTCAAGAATTGTATAATGAATGAACATTCTTTATACCATTAAATAAATGAAAAAACTTAACAAATGTATGTCCCTAAACCCATTTTCTTCAGGATAATTTATTTCTGCATTCAATTTATATCACCATTATAATTAAGCAAAAAGAAGCACAATTTTTATCTTATTACTTCATTTCAACAATGAAGGGGGGCCTACACTAATAAACTTTAATATACTGACCACCGAAAAGACAGGAAACTTTGATGACTGGTGGTATGTTAAGAAATCATTGTACCAAGACAGATTTTATATTGGTAGGTATATTTATGATTTGTTAACTGTAGTTGGAATTCTTGTCACTTATCTCCACGTGCTGACATTTGTTCATTCCTGATAGTGAAAGGGGTTGTGAACATTATCTGTCTCCATCTCTAACCTGTGCAGGAAGGCCCTGTATTGCTGAGATAAATAAGCCAACATGTGCTACAACAAATTCTATAAGCGAGAACTCAATGCTCCATGTTTTCTTGGTCTTCTATTGTACACTAGGGTCACTACAGAGAGTAACGAGGTACTGTTTCTTCTTTTTTAAAGCTAGAGGAAAGACTTTGAATGTTTCCACCACAAAGAAATGATAAATGTTTGAGAAGATAGGTTCAACCTGATCTGAACATCGTATAAGGTAGAAATGTATCAAATCATCATATGGTAAGGCATAAATATGTACAGCTTCTAATGAAGCTCTGCTACAACATCTTCTTTAGGTTAAACCATGTTTGTTTCCTTCTCCACATTCCAGGACTACCTCTGAAGTCAATGAGAATAGAGTACAATCTGAATACACTGTTTGGTTTTTTTTCACAATTTTATCCCTAGCTGCCCATATTTACTGAACACAATGTATAGACAATGCTAGTTCTGCTACCCAACACACACAGGCCAGATTCTACATGCACAACAACTTGGAAAGTGACATATTGTGATTTCAACTTTATCAATCTCATTTTCGAGGAAAAGAGCCTGAGAAGAAGGACCCAAGAATGAGAAGATGTCCCAGATCTCATGGAGCAATGTCTACTCCCTTCAACTAGTTTGAACTGTCTCATGTTTCCATCACTTCCCAATGGCATTATTACAATCTCATCAAAAGACTAATCAACACGAGGAAGTTAGAGCCTTCACAGTCCAATCAATTCCTGAAAGCCCATGAGCTGGCGACCAAGCTTTCTACATAGTCAGCCTTTGGGCTTGTCAGATAAAAATCACAACAGAGAAGTCTACAACTTTTAAGGCAATCTAATGTAAGCATATTAAATGCTCAGTTTAGGAACTGATGTCATTCGAGAGATGCAGATCAAAACAACACTAAGATACCATCTCACTCCAGAAAGAATAGCTATTATCAAGAAATCAACCAATAACAAGTGCTGGCGGGGCTGCGGGGGGGAAAAAGGAACCCTCCTCCACTGCTGGTGGGAATGTAGACTGGTCCAACCACTGTGGAAATCAGTGTGGAGATTCCTCAGAAAACTACAACTAGAGGTTCCATTTGATTCAGTTATTCCTCTGCTTGGTATATTCCCAGAAGAATTAAAATCATCATATCACAATGATATATGCACAACCATGTTCATAGCAGCACAATTTGTAATAGCTAAGTCTTAGAAACAATCTAAATGCCCAACAACTGATGAATGGCTAAAGAAGATGTGGTTTTTCTACACAATGGAGTACTATACCGCCACAAAAAAGGATAAACTAGAGTCATTTGTATGTAAATGGATGTTCCTTGAGAAATAAATAAGACACTTATAAGTACACATTGAATTGTTTCTCTGATATGAGAAACCATAAGTGTAAATAAGGACAAAGGGGTAGAATAGATATTATGTTTAAAAAAAAAAGAGATAGTATTCAAAAGAGAGGAGAACTAGATAGGGAAAAGGGGGATAAAGAAGAAGGTTAAAAGAAAAGTAAGATGAAAGGGGAAAAAATGGAAAAGTGTAAATACACTTGTTGCAAATAGGGAGGGGTGGGTGAATGGAAGGGGGGAAGGGGGGAAGAGGGGGAAAACCAAGATGTATCATGTACAGGTACAAAATAACCATGTTGATTATGATCATTATGTACACAATGTACCAATACATGTTCTTGGTAAAAATAAAAAATTAAAAAAAAAAAAGAAAAAGAAAAAGGAATGGAAAATGTGAGAGATGAACTTGATCCATGCTTTCTCATGTCAAAAAATACTCTATATTAGGGGGCCAATGAAGTACCATAGTTAGTGGCAAGGAAATCATTTTTTCCCATTTGAGGGTAAGTTACATACTGATACTTGACTTAAAGGAGTCCTAAAATTTAGGTTACAAATCACTTAGAAATTTACAACATCCTCTGATGACACGAAATGCCAAGCATTTAGTCTGTATTAATCTGTAATGATCTGGAAAGAGCGCCTTCCTCAACCAATGAGCAACTGTTGTCCTGTTCTGCTATTGCCTGAGAGAAAAATACAGACACCTCTAGCTAGGAAAAAAGTATCCCAGAAAAGAGGCTTTTATAATTGTATCTTTTAAACCTAGTATCCAGTTAACTTACTTTGTTTCTGTTTTTTTTTTTTTTTTTTTTCCAGTTGTTGGGCTCTGGATTTTAAATAAAAGATAGCTTTGGTGACCTCCAAAGACTTGTGTTGCCCAGGATCAAGTCTGATAAATAATATATGCTCAGAGTATCTATTATTAATTCCTATAATCAACAGTAAACAGTAAGAGCCTACCCACCTCTCTCCTCCCTCCTCCAGCAAAGCCGGTTAGCTCAATCGGCAAGACATTTTTCACTACTTCATCTGGTTGATTGTATGGATGCACTGAGAGGCTGTGATTGGGAACCTCATCACAAAACGTTTTTCCATTGGGCCTTAATGGAAGTCCCAGCATGCTATTTATTTTTCACCAAATAGAGTTTTAAAGATGCACTGTGCTGCAGCTTGCTGGACAATGTTCAGAGAAATAGTACATCCTTCCATAAACCAGTAGGTCCAAAGCTCAAGCAAATCACACGACACTAAAATCCCACTCTTCAATCAGCACTGTTTTGCAGCCTGTCATATCTCCACACCAGCTGCAGAGAGAAGAACTCTTGTACAGATGTGTAGGGTTTTCTTTTGAAGTGTATACAAGTAACTTGCAAAAACAAGAATAATAAAACTCTGCAATCTTTTCCAATTTTCTCTCTCCATATTTAATGGTGCCTGGCATTTCTATGGATGACATTTAATATTTGAAAGGGCATAATTTCCTCCAGTGCACAGAGGAGTTTATGTTTCTGGCAGATATAGAAAAATTCATATCTTTACATGAGATTTGCATTAAAATCTCTATGTGTGATGGATGTTTCTCTGTACGTACACTCTGCATTATACCACAATTCTATATACATAAATTCTCTATTTGGTACTCCTTTAAAAGTTTACAGCCACTCTTATTAGGCAACAAAAATTAACAATGGTAGAGCTAAAGGTAGCTAGGGGAAAATCTAGTTTGATGCTTTTCCAATTGTTCTCCTGAGACCAGGCACCCTGGAAAGCACCTCAGGGCAGAGGAAACTGCGTCAGGCAGGCTGTGGGAAGCCCATTCTGCTCAATCAAAGCAGCGCTGCTTTGAGAATTTTCATACATTTAAACTTTTAGTGAAATTCTGCTGAAAAGGGAATTTGATTTATTTAAAACAAGCAGCAATAAAAGACTACTGACTGAGTTCAAACCATTCATTTCACAACTGAGAAACTTTACAAAAGATCAGATGGAGACCCAGAATAGAATTGGCAGAATCAGAGACTTTGGAATCTGGCTGTTATAACAAGTCCAAAGAAACAAGACAGGAAGCAACGATACCCACAAATCCCCCAGTGGCCATGAAACAGAATTTGTAAGCTATAAAACTCACCTGAAGAAAGGAAGAGTGAGCTCCATTTCATAATTACAGCATTGCAAGCTCTTCCACCAGTTTACTTCTAGTATTACATAAAAATCATCTTTCAGTCTCCATTTGATTAATGAGTGTAAGGAAAAAGTAACCTCGCAAGTGTAGCACTCTGGTAAAGTCCAAAATCTTTCTTAAAAAAGAAATTAAAATATAACATTGTAAATAAACATTACGATCAAAGAATGAGTCCTGTTATTACTAGAAATATTTGTTAAAAAAAATTGAGGTAGTTTCAAACAAAGCTTTTAGAATAGGTCTTATCTGACTTTATCTCCAGAACTATTACTTCACAGAGGACACAGAGCCATGGCATCAGCAGATGGGAGAACAGAGAGCCTCCTAAAATGTCTAACTGGAGAAAACTTACAAACAACAAAAAATGAAACATTAAAACAAACTCTGAATCGGCTTGTATTTTGGAAGCATTGTTCATAAATGGGATGCTAGCAATACAGGAGATAAGATATTCCAATCAAAGATAATTTTGTAAGCGTTCATAGAATGAAATGAGTTATTTACTTGATGATATGATTCCTAAAAACGTTTTAAGTAGTGCTTTTCTAAAACTTTAGAAGAACACTTAACACCTTGTATCAAGGCACTGGGAGAATAAAATTATAGAAATTTCCCATTGACAAAAAGATTATTTACATCAAGATTATAAACTTGTTTCAAGAAGAATGTTTTATTATTCCTTCTTACAATTCTCATAACCCATAAGTACATACACATATATACACAGGTAGATACACATATACATACATGTGTATAGGAATATACACATACACACAAAACGTATATGAAACTGAGTAAACATGAGTGAAAATATGGATAAATAAATCTACTTCCTATTTCCTTGTCTCTGAAGAAATTTATCAGTCTTGGCCATCCTGAGTTTTGTAAAAGCAAATGAGATAACTGAAGAAGATCGAACTTTCTCAATTACATAATTGAGTTAATCAATCAATTATAAAGTATCTGCTGAAAGAGCACTTAATGCTCTTTTACAAATTAGAAAATACATAAAGAACTCACAGGCCCAGTTTGCCCACAAAGAATTTGTTATCTCAAGGAAACATTTCCCAAACTGTGAAAAGATAACAAAGCTAAAATCCCATTACAGCCGTGGATGGTGGCACATGCCTGTAATCCCAGCGCTCGGGAGGCAGAGGCAGGAGGATTGCTACAAGTTCAAGGCCAGCCTGAACTACATAGCAAGACTCTGTCTCAAAAAACCAGAAAGAGCTACTTTTCCAAACACAACCTGAACAGTTTTCCCAACTCACAGTAAGTGACTCTTTAAAATCATATTACGCAGCAAAACCCTAGACTAAATTTACAAGTATAATTTTATAATTATTTTTCTGGGCTCTGTAGGGGCCGGATGAGAATAACACCTTCTTGTACACTGTAATGGCAACACTATTGTTTGGAATTTTAATCATTTTAAAGTTAGATACTATGGTAACTAAAATTAATCGGTCATCATCTTTTTTTATGCCCTTGTGTATCACCAAACAAATAGTTTCTCTCCCCTTTGTCAGTTCCCATTGTGTAATTTTCAAAAAAAGTACTATATTCAGATGCCAGCCAATAAACTTTCACATAATGGAAAATGATATGCCACCACATTCACTGTAAGGTTTAATAAAAGTAAATTTGCAAAAAAACAAAACAAAACAAACAAAAACCCTTTACAGCGGTTCCCAAAGTTGGCTCTAGATTGGATTCACGTGGGAATTTCTGAAACATTCAATGTAATCATATGGGATGCAACTTCAATAACTAGAGAACTTTCCAGTCATCCAGTCCTAGATAAATTGTGAATCTGGTTGTTCAATATACTTGACAAAGGCAGTACACAACCTTTTGGGCACAAGGAACCAGTTGCATGGAAGACAACTGTTCCACAGACTAAGGTGAAGGGGAGTAGTGTAAGGATGATTAAAGCATATTACATCTATTGCACACTTTATTTATATTATTACTACATTGTATATGTAATGACATATGAAACAATTATATAACTCACTATAATGCAGAATCAGAGAGTGCCTAGAGCTTGTTTTCTTGCAAACAGGTAGCACCATCTGGGGTTGATGAAAGACAATGACATCCAAAGTGGGTTGCTTATGTCCAGTCTACTCAATAATCTCATTTTGGCCTCCCACCAGATGCAGCTGAATCACCACTTGCCACTTACTGATATGGTTTGACAGGAGTCTTCAAGAGACTGATTTATTATGGTCTCTGAATAGTCAAACTTATCTACTAATGTTATCTTATATTTGCAGCCACTTCCTAGAGCAAGCATCACCACCTCAGCTCCATCTCAGATCATCAGGTATTAGATTCTCATAAGGAGGCAAACCCAGATCTCTTGCATGCACAGTTCACAGCAGCATTCCTGGAGTGGTGATGAACCTATGGCACACAGGGACCTATGCAGCAGGCTGTTTGTATCATTGAAAGCTCTCAAGTGTTTGTCATCACTGTATGCGGATCTACTAACACCACTGAGCTGACAGGAGAGTGAGCTCAGGCAGTAATGTGAGCGACGGGGAGCAGATGTACTTACGGATGGTTTGTGCAATTGCCTGCCACTCACCTCCTGCTGTGTGGCCAAGTTCCAGGGGTCCATGACACTGGGGTTGGGGACCCCTGCTATAGAATACTCTTTTCTAAATAGTCCCGAGTGCTATACCATTTTCTAGTATCTGTTAAAGCAGAATCATGAAGATTTCCCCCATTTGCTGTTCCAACTCAGTTCAGGGTTCTTTAGTTACTAACAATTCATAGAATTCAGTGGGATTATTCACTATACTTTGGGATTAGAAACATCAGTTTAAATTAGCTTAGCTTGGAATCAGCTCCGCCCAGCTGGATGGTGTGGTGCTGGGCATAGAGGAGCCACCTGAGGATTGCTGGTGAGACAACATAAAAGAGGTCAGAGCAGAAGATAGAGGCAAGCTGTTTCCAAGGAGAAGCTTTGAAACTCTGTTGCAGCTGGTTCTAGAGGAGGGAACTCAGCTATTCTCCTTGCAGAAGGAGCTCAGGGCCTTGCTGTCGAGGAGGATGGCTACTGTTCACTTCGGGAGAGCTCTGGTCTTCACCTCTGCTCTGAGCATGGGATCTGGGTTCCAGTACAGATTTCTTCAGCCTTTTACTGCAGACACAGACAGACATGGGACATTGCCGTGGGCTCCCAGCCCTTGATTGTATCTTTTGGGTCTCCAGTGCATAGATAGACATTCTGCACTCTTCCTGAACTTAGCTTGTGTGTGTGAATGTTTTAACTTGTAATTGTCCTGTATTAAATCTGCTGTCTTGCAAACTATCCTCTTTAGAAAAGTAACTAATAGAGAGCCAGAGCTTACACTTTTAAATATCTTTATATGATTCTAATGATCAACAAAATTTGAGAATCACTTTTCTAATGCCAGATGTCCATATTCCAATCTCTAAAGTAAACCCTAAGCATCAGTATTTTTTACCAGTTGCCCCAGAGAATTCTCCTGTTCACTCAAGATGAAAACTACTGAGTCAGAGCAGTTGCTCAAACATGGTCATCCACTGGAATCACCCACGAATATTAAGTAGAAAAAAATGCTTAAGAACCCCTGACTCAGAAAACTGTAAAAACAATATTTTTCATGGGCCACTAATTGATGGCCCCTGTTAAAGACACAGATTATAGGCTTGTTCCGTATAGCAAAACAGACTCTGAAGAGTTTAGGTGTAGAAGTCTTCCTTGTAATGAACCCCACATAAAGTTTACGATTATTGTTCCAGCACAATGGTTATGAACCCAGAGATGATTTCACCCCCTCATCTGGCAATGTTTGCAGATACTTTGAGCATTCACAACTGAGATGGCTGTTACTGATACTTGGTGGATACCAGGCAGGGAAGCTGCTAAACCTCCTGCAATGCCAAGGTACACAACAGAAACCTACAAAGTTATGAGAACCAAAAGATCAATACAATAGTGCTGGCAAAGTTTATTCCATTGCACTAGTTCTCAAAGCTTAAAATTCATCATCATTTGGATCACTTATTCAAACACAGACTGAAGAGATCCACCTATCCAAGTTTTTGATCTAACAGGTTCAGGATACAGAAAAGAATCTGCATTGCTTATAAATTTTCTATATGTTGATACTGCGACTACACTTTGAGAACCACTGATCTATGGATCACCTCTCAATTTTCATCTAATTGCTTGGATTATACCAAAAATAATATTCATCGAGATGTAGAAATATAAGTGTGGAATGCTACCGAGAATTTGTAAACACTCCTGAGTACCAAACACCAGAGTACCTCTCAGTCTATGAAATTAGCCCTTTCAAGATGCTATAATCTGTCCATCTTTTTGATCGGCATTAGTAATCAGCTATGGAACCATAATCTTGAATTTAAATATTTCATTTCCAGGTAGCATTTATAATTGTACTTATTTATTGAGCATGTGATTCTCTGCATAACTCTCGTAAGGACTCCTTTTTTGGTTCATTCATTCTTAAATTGTCTTTAGAAATATTTTTTTCAAATATGAATTGAATACAAATGAAAAAAGGGAAAACGTGCATAACATACTATTGAAGAGAGGAGGCGCCTGCGATACCAGTTCTCACCTGCCTCACTACTCAACCCTGTAACGACTGAGCCTCTTTTGCCTAATCCTAGAGTGCCACAGTTCACAATCTGACCTGCACTCTGCCACGTCTGCACATGATTACAATTAGGTAAGAATTCCTGTTAAGAATACTATCGCCAAACCTCAAACATCTGCGGTAGGTTTGGGGGAGAATTATTAACTATTCAATAACTATTTTTACAGATAAATTCTGCTTCTAAAATAAACATTTTAGCAATGAATTTAGCTAACAGAAGAAACGTAGACCATTGCAGACCGCCTTTGAGACTGGCTTTGACTGATTTTCCTCTAATACTATTTCTTTTCCTGATCATTGTAATCAGCAACACCAGCCATACTCACAAAATGTCAACAACACTTCTGAATAGAGACTGAAAGTGTTTTCATCAGGCTCTCACTCACTGCTCTCTCCATTAGAGCCATCAATACGAAGAGACAAAAATTATAAATCTGTTACTAGGCAACAAGGACAACGCTAATGAACATTAGGCCAAAGACTGCAGCCTTTATAAATAAAATCCAAGTAACACCTTAGTGGAATATATTTTTTCAGTTTATTGCTGTTTTGACACAAATGAAACCAAGATATATTCTTCTTACCTTGTTTATTTTTTTCCCTTTTCCCCTCTAGTTTATGCCCTGCATTATTACTTTGTGGGAAGAGATAGTAGATGTAAAGAAGTCCATAAATTGGAACAAAACTGTTTTTCTGTAAATACTTCTACTTACTTGTATTTCTTTATTTAATATGTCTAATCAGCAGCAGCAGGTTTTTTGTTTTTTTTTTTTTCAAAATAATCTTTGAGGCCTCTGTTGCATTTGGCCACGCTGGCTACAATTACAAGGTGTGATTTGTGAGACTGGCAGAAACAGATTTGAATGGAAGAGACTATCTGGACAAAAATCAAACACAAATTTACAGACATAGGCACATATACTTCAGTCTCTTTATCGCCTTTCAAAACAGGGAACAAGGTGTTCTGAAAATCTAGTGACTATATTCCATTTATATAAGTGAACAATAGCACTTCAAATATAGATTATCTCCTTTTCTGGTTTAGCCTTTAGTATAGTTTATTTTTTACTGCACACTAAACTGCAAGAGGACTGGAATTCTTTAACATGATCCTAAATTACCTTTTCTACAGGGTTCTCTTATGAGTTTTTGATCCAGTGACACAGGTATTTAATGAAAAAATAAACCAATCTGACTAATGAGAATTTTTGTTTTGGAATTGCAGATATAATCAGCTTAACTTTTTTTAAATTTAGTTTAGCAGAAAGACTATAAGACTTACCATGAGCATTCCATAGAAATGCCCAAATTATTATCTACATGTGATCCACTGACTTCTTGTACACCAGAAAGGTGGCCTGAGACAGTACCCAATGGAAAGCAATCAGAAACAACTTGACTGCTGGCAAAAAATAATGATAGTGGGTATACAACTAGATAGTCCTAATTTAGAGAGGAGATAGTACTAATTACCATAAAAAGAGAACAACATGACAAGTTATTAAATAAAGACTTCCCTTTAAAAAGCCACTAAGTATGTGCAATAAAGGTAAGAATCTCTGTTCCTATCAGCACTGGTAGATACAAGAATGATCAAATCCACAAAGTACAGAGAGAATGACCGATTCACAATCCTACGTTAGAAGAGAGCCAGCCTAACATGAGGGATGATGCAGAGTAAAAAGCCAAGATATCTGTTAACCAAGTAGAGATTAACATTTAGGGATACGAGGGAAGATTTTATGTCAATGAAGGTAATCTCTGTAAAGTAAAAAAGTTATGATTCAGGTTTTTCAGGTGGAATGTCTAATATTCAAATAATTTTCTTTTCTTTCCTGAACATTATAACTACACAAGGTAAGTGAAACACAACGAATAGTAGACAGCATTTTATTTAAAAAATTACATACTGTGAGAATCCTTCAGGCGGATTTTTTTAAAGAAACAAAATGAAAAAAGAAGAAAAAGTTCAAGAAAAGGAGAATGGGGAGAAAACAATAAGCCAGATAATATATGAACAGAGAAGATGAAAAAAAGGAGTCAAAAATTATTCTTTAACATTCATTTTACTGTTGCCTCTAAAGAATATTTTGTTATGTGAAACAAAGTCATCATGATCTTTAATACTAGGAGGGTTAGAATGGCTCATTATGTGAGTCTCCTAACAGAAACTTTGGCAAAGATATGCCCTTATGATTTCATAAATTACTTTCATTACCAATAAAACGATTATGATTCAGCTTCAAAATACATTTGAATTTTGTAGCAAAATGGCAAAACCAATCAGTATGTCTTAAAACTACGGAACACATGCTAAGTGGATGGAAAGAAATATGGATTAAAGTACAAATGACCATAACGTCAATTTTCATGCACTTATTACATGCCATGGCATATACACTTAAAATGCGAATCCCACTAATTTCAGCAAATGAACACAAGACTAATTAAACTAAGAAAAAAAACACAGGACAGATTTAGTATCAAATACCTCTTTATGCTTCCTTTTTCTGCTTTGCAAAGAAAGTGTGTGTACCAAGGCATTTGTGACACTGACTATGAGAAGTAAAGAGTCATTTACTCCTCTTTTTGGAAAGTTCTCTTACAAATTAATTTCTAAATTACAGGGGCAGCAAAAATAAAAGGGAAGACATATTGGGGAAGCTACTTTGGTGGCCTAATAGTGTGGAGATAACTTGGCACACTGGGGAATGGAAAGAGAGTAAAAGTCAAAACAATTTGTAAAATCAAAATGAGCACCTAATATGTCTCATATATTTTGTTTGGAATGAAAAGGAAGAAAATTAAACACACCAAAAACACATTTTCCATAGTCAAAAGTGATCTTTTTAAAATTTTATTTTTTGCACATATTAGACATGTCAGTGGGGTTCAGTGTGAAATTTTGACATATAACATGCATTGATCAGAGTCAGTGTAATTAGCACTTCTTGTTCTTATCTTTTCTTTGTTTGGAGCTTCCAAGCTCCTCTCTTTTAGGCCATCATAAACTACAAGTTCTTTCAAAGAAAGGATAGCTCAAGGTAATATGGAAGACCAGGATGTGTTCCTTCTATTTGTCTCTACTTTGGGGCCTGTTACCAACTTCCTTTTATCCATCTTTTCCTTTCATCCTTCTCAACCTCTAGGAATGCTATTCTACATTCAAACTAGCTTTTTCTTAGCTCCCACATAAGAGAAAGAGCATGCGCTATATTTGTCTTTTTGTGTCTGGCTTACCTCATTTAACATGAGGTTCTTCAGTTCCATACATTTTGCTTCAAACGACAGGATTTCATTCCTCTTTATAGGTGAATAATATTCCTTCACATACATAAATATTACTTTTTTATGCAGCTATCTGCTGGTGAAAATGAAGGCTGATTCCAATTTAACCCTTGTGAATACTGTGTAATA
>PVJO010013482.1:0-51629 GCA_004026905.1 Hystrix cristata
CCTCTTGTATACATGGTTAGATGGTGAGATGGTTACATGGTACACACCTCCTCTATACACGGTTATATAGCTAGATGGTTACATGATACATACCTCATCTATACATGGTTAGATGGTTACATGGTACACCCCTCCTCTATACATGGTTGGATGGTGAGATGGGTACATGGTACACTCCTCCCCTATACATGGCTAGATGGTTACATGATTACATGGTACACTCCTCCTCTGTACACAGGCTGTACAGTAGACACCTGCTCCGTGCCTCCACTGCACCTCCAGGTGCAGTGGTTGCAAGGTACACACTTGCAGTGTGCCTGCAGAGATGGCAGCAGCATCCGTCACTGACTGAGTGGTCGTGAGGTGTGTGACTGTGTCCCCTGAATGAATGGGGGATATATATGCTACTATTCAGAAAGAGTTGCATCAAAATAGTTATTTGATGTTTGATTTTGGCATTATTGGAGATTCTCAACTTTGGCAATCCATGAAAATCACTTAAAAAACAACTATTTAATGACAGAAAAAGTAGACTAGATTAAGTCATTAAAATATCCTGAGGGCATGAGAAGACACACTTGGCTTGATTACAGAGTATATAAACACTGATAAAATCTAGCTCAATGGCAAATTTTAAAGGAAGCTCCCATCCAAGAAAATAGGTTGCCACGGATTCCAAAAGCCACCCTCACGGCTGTACCATCAGCGATGTGAGGATGCAGGTCAAGTTACCGGACCTGAGACCCTTTGACCCGAAGTGTTTTAGGTTTCAGAGTTTTTGGACTTCGGGATAGTTACATGCACATAACAAGGGATCTCATGGGCCTCAAGTCTAAAAACAAACTTACTGGAGTTTCATATACACCTTACGGTAATTGTACACAGTATGTTCCGTGCGCTTGTGTTTTGCCTGAGGCCCACCACAGGAGCCAGGCAGGGGACATCTTACAACTGGAGCATTCTGGGTTTCAGACTGGGGAGGATCGACCCGCATCGCACGGTCCCGCAGCGAAGCACGGAGTGCCTTACCCAGCGGCACCCTGGCGGCGCTGGCGTCGGGGTTGATCCAGAAGGACAGCCAGGAGAGGACCACGATCAGCAAGGTCGGGGCGTAGACGCCCATCATGTAGAAGCCCACCTGTCTCCTCAGCGTGAAGATGACCTCCACACACGTGTAGTAGCCTTGCGGAGACAGACATAGCACAGGCATGAGCTGCGCAAAGCGCATGCACCGCAGACGGCAGGACAGACGCTGCCTTCTGGGACTCGCCCAAAACACAGAAACAAGCGTTCGAGTGCGCGATCCAGCAGAGAGACAGCGTGGAACCTGCTTCGCCTGCCTCTCGTGACTTCATCCGGACGCTGAGACACAGATCCCACCTGCTGCCTGCGATGTTGCTGTCTGGGTAGACTTGTGTTTAAAAATTTAAACTTAGGAAGTAGACCATTAACAAGGGGAAGACACCCATGTTTTCAATGTATATACACAAAAGACACAAAGTGCTGATATCTGATCTTCCCCTCCATCTCTTTCCCTCCTCCTCTCCGGGCCCTCAGACATCCTCTTGTTGGGGAAAAAGACATTCACTTTCACACAAACATAATTCTAGAACTGCCATGACATCGACTAGACCTTGAATTAATAGGAAATTGCACAGTAGTCTTTGCCAAGTTGAGAAAAATCATTCTAATAGCGCTCGTCAATTAGATCTGATATTTCCAGGTGTTTTGGATGAATTTTAAATATCTTGGCCCTTCCAGTTAGCACTTCGACTAAAATGCTTAATTTAGATCAGAATTTCATTCAGTATCTAACAAAATCAAGGTTAGGCATAAATGTCAAAAAGTTGTCCAATTATTTTCAGTTTAAACTGTGCACAATCATTTTTTTAAATGCTGAAATAAATAACTACACGAACAGTGTAAAAGTGAAACAATCATGGAAGAAAGAACAATGTTACCTTATACTACCTTATCGAGAAAAATAATATCAACATAGTCTTCTTAATTGAGATGAATATACATGCTCAGACACTAGAGAAATCTGCGTATTTATTCATCATATCGGTTGGAGCAGTATTTGTACACAATACACTCTTAATAAAGGCTGAATAAAAGAAAACTATCTGCTTCTTCTTTACAAGTAATTTGGATGAGAAAAATATATTTTTCCAGTGTGAATTGTAAATACTGCTGCCTCTGAGTCCTTAGAAATGTAGTTGCTTAGAATAAAATTTAACAAAACTTACTAGTTGCTTAGAACTGAACCGAAATGTAATTATGTCAAATGCTTCCATATTATATCAAAACAAAACGTACAGGGCTTCTTTTTCTAATTTTAATTTCAATAAAAATAGGCCATATATTAAGTTGTCCACAGGCTTTTAATATAGAAAAAAAGAAAGCAATGAACACCTCCTTTCTGTTCCCCATCAGTCATTTTAACTTTTCTGCCCAGACAAAGGAGAACACGTGTTTTAAATTAACAATCATATGCCCAATACTTAAAAATACCATCTTTCATGACTGCTGAAATTAAGAAGGACTATAGTATTTCCTAAAAGCAATTCCAAAGCAGCTTGCTTTGTAATAGTATTATTTTTCCAGATTAGCTTTATGTTCACCTACTGCATAAGAAATGGAGACTGATACATACATGCCTCTAAACAAATTATATGCTTTTAGGTAGCCTCAGCTGTCACAAAGATTATAGCAATGTATTATAAAGTAGTGCACTGTAAAATAAAATTTTACAGTCTGCCCTGCTCCATTCCAATGGGAACCTAAGTAACAGAAGTCCTGTGTTTTGAGCAGATTTGCATCATGTACCTTTTAAAAGGGCCCACGAGAGGAGGTTCACAAGACCCGCATACACTTACCAGAAAAAATCCATGTTTGATATTACCGTCATTTGGTCCATAAAGTTTTATGAGAAACATTTCTCGGTCTTTTTTGATCTCCCCCTAACACTGTTACATTTATGAGGGGCAGGTGGGCAGCTAATTGTTATAAATGTTCACTGGGAAAATTCAATTTACTTTCTATTTCCTGGGAGGTTTTATTTCATTATCCACTCAGGTTTCCAATTTATGTATTTCATGTATTTGTTTTCCCATATATTTCTTCACCTTGGTTATTTCTCTAATCACAGAAAAGCATAATTGTAATAATGTTTAGAGCTCAGTCATTATTTTTGTAAAAATTTAAAAATATAATCACCATCATTCTACATACATTGTTACATTGTTCAGAATCCCACATATTTTGAACGTTCTATCTTTATAAATGTTACCTCCAAATTAAAACGTTTTACTTATGTCCATATGATGATTTATGCAAATACTGATAAATTACCTGATTTCAGTGACTTATTTATGATAACACAAAAAATGACCCAAAAATTGCTACTTATAATTCTTGAGTAATCATCTAAATTCTTTCCACCACAGCACACCCTTTTACATTCTTCCAAAGAACTATTTATTTTACTTATTTACGGCACTGGAATATAGCTCTATAAAGAACTGAGATTTGTCTTTAATTCATTGCTGTGTCTTCCAAATGGAGATTTTTAACAATAGGTCATAAGAGTAAAAACATGAACACCCTCTAGGATTCTTAAAGTTGTGAAAATAATTTTGTGCTAATACACAAAATTACAAATAAAATGCTAGTTTAAATTTATATCTAAATGAAATTTAAAGGTTCAATAGAATCTTTTCCAAGTTTCTCAAAGGAATTTAGACCATTCATGTTAAAGTGTTAAGATGTGATCTAAATGTGGGTAACTCTTTTCAGATTATAACAGGGTTCCACATGGAGTGTAACCATATCAGAATCAATAGTCTGCTCCACATGGTCATGGTATGGCCTTAGCCAAGTCATGTTACCTCAGTAGGCCAACGTGTCAAATAGGGGACAACCAAATATTTAATTTAGAAGATTGCTGCAAAGATTACCTAAATCAAGTGCCTAAATATAAGAAATCAAAAAGCTGTCTACTAAATCTGTGTTACAACCCCCAAAACACTGTTGTTGGTTTTTGAGATTTTTTTAAATTACTAGATGGGCTTTAAATGTCTCAAGTGACTGCACTCTTAACTGGAAGGCGCTCACCTGGACAAGGGTGACTATACCTAACTGCAGGGCTGACACTAACATGCCTGCTGACATTCAACAGGTCACCCCGTCATCCTGACCAGAACGTCGGACAGTCTGGGGATCAGTGACTTCTTCACTGAGGACTTTGATAGTCAAATTTTTAAAAACCTGATATCGATATATTTGGTTATTATGTCTTTTGTCCTAATGTGCTCTAAGCTCAGTCAAAGAAAAGATTGCTGCCATATAAACGTTACATATTCTGTCAGAACATGTGAATGTTAACAACAGACATTCTACACTCAACATCCCAAGTGTTGCATTTATTTTAATAATATAAATACCTAAACACACATTCTATCTCTTATTTTAATATCAAGGGAAATATTTCCAATCGTATTTTGTATTTGACAATCTCATGATGGAAGCCTTCTACATGAAATATCTGATCTCTCTAAATTCTACACAATTAAAATATATGTATTTTTATTATTACAAGTCAGCATATATGTGGCAAAAAGGTTAAACTTTACCTTTGCTTATTCTTGGATATCTTTTGTCACGATTTACTTTTTGATACAGAATTATAATTGTTGTAGCGATTTACAAGCTGAACCAATTATTACTACTAATGTAATGATCAAAATTCTACAATACTTTTATTTATATTTCTAACTGAAATAACACTTATTACTCTCTAGAAACTTCTGTGACCTCTAAATACCAGAATGGACTCTAAGGTCAAACACTACTTTTTTCATGGCAATACTAAGTAGTTGAGTACTGTATTTTCTGCAGAATTTCAGTGTAAGTTAATGAATAAAGTTAATTTCATGTGCCTTTCATAATTGGTTGTTCCTTGAGGGAGGCCAAGAAGATTGTACAGTCCAATTATCTCACACCCCTACTGCTTCCTGCAGAGGATAGAGACCAATGCTCTCTACCATCTAAAAACTGCCCCATCCCAATGGCTGTAGGCAAATAGATCACATTGTTCATATCCACAATTTTTAGCCCCAGATTGAATCTTGCCAGAAGTAAAATTTCTCGGTAACATTTTAGAAAGCCACTGCCTGAGAGAGTTTGCATTAATAAAATAAAAAAGTGCCAGGGGCAGTGGCTCATACCTCTAAGCAGAGCACTCTGGGAGGCTGAGGCAGGAGGACTGGAAGTTAGAGCCTACCCTGGGTAACTTAGCAATTTAGACAGATGTGGTTTCAAACTGAAAAATAAAAATGGCCAAGGATGGATTTGTTATGGTTTATATTTAGAAGGCACCCTAAAGCCTCAGGCGATCGTAGGTGGGATTCTGGGTTATTGGATTGTGGGTGGTATAGCTGGTTTGCTGTTAGAGGTGGGGTCTGGTGGAGAAGGCAGGTCATTGGGGGTGTGGGCAATGAAGGGTTTATCTCCCTCTTTTGCTCCGCCCTTACGACCTCTGGTTGCTGGAGATGGCGCCATGAGCGGCTCCCCTCTGCCAGCCCCTCTGCCATGCTGCCTGCCTCAGATCCAGCAGACTATAGCCGAAACGTCCAGACATGAGTCTAGATCAGCCTCAGATCAGCCTCGCCTCCCTCAGGCTGCAGGCACTGGGGACTTCTGTATTAGCCAGCAGAAAAATGACTAAAACAGCATCTCAGGGCACAGGCTGGGGGTTTAATCCCCTGTACAACAAAAAAAATTTTAATAAAGTAAAATTAAAAAGTGAAAACCTCTTACACCAAAACTACATGAAGAAAACCATGTACATCTCACAATTATGTAACAAATAATCTGTAGTGAATGAAATTCTCTGAAAGATTTCACATATGAATATGAAGATCAAATACTTGCAGTAAACATCTTTTTAACTAGTTTTCTTCTACTCTTCCCTTAGCATAGGATATTTGAAATAAGCAGAGAGCAGAGTGGGAGGATGAGAGAATGAAAAAAAGAGTTAAGATGTGTCATGTATGTGTACCCACTCCCCAAAATAAAAGTATTATGTACTATAAGCATGCACTAATAAAAATACCACTGTGAAAAGTTAAAGATAATAGAAAAGATCACTTACCAGTGCCTTTGTAGTATTTGGTGCAGTTTCCATATTCAATGTCCTCCTTTTTAATGTCAAATTGAGGCAAAGCAATTTTTTCTAACTGGACAGGATCCCCCGACTGCCAGATAAATCGCAGATCATCAGTCGTGTAACCAACTATAAGCAAAAATAAATGAGCAGAAGTGTCAGATTGAAATATGTTTAATTGTGAATGCTTACTTAACATTTAATGGTTTCCTTAGTGTTTAATAATCCAAATACTAAACATCAAAAAGGTAAGACAGAAGGCTCTTCCAGTATAAAACTGTAGTTAAAAATCTGAAGCAGTAAAATTGATGGCCATTTATAAAACTGAGCACTAAAGTTACAAATAATCATCTTAAAGAATGAAGAAATTTAAACAACAGCACATTGTTAACAGTAAAAACCCTAGAACATGTGGGTTGGGGATTTAGCTCCATGGTAGAGCACTTGCCTAGCAGGTACAAGGCCCTAAGTTCGATCCCCAGCTGCCGCCCCCCAAAACCCTACACTATCAAGTACAAAAATTCACCTATATCTGAATTCTTTTTTTTTTTTTTTTTTGGTGCCTGAGATCAAACTCAGGGCCTTGTGTTTCCTAGGCAAGCACTCTAATCACTGAGCTAAATCCCCAGCCCTATATCTGAATTCTTAACCTTCATCAATAAAAAGGTAATAAAAGAGTGATTCACATTTCCTGAATGTATACATTTACCATGATGCAACACGTTACCTGAAGTTTTTTAAAGAAATGTAACAATTTAAGCATTTAACTTTTCCAAGAAATCACTTTAAACTGTCCTAAAGCAGTTACGCCATGGCAATGAAAAGCAATAAAACCATCCTTTAAATGGGCAGTCGCATTTCAGCAGCCTGAGGCGCACACTGCTCTTAGACAGCGTGGCCACAATTCCAGAAGCACAGTGTGCTGTTTACCATTGAAACCCAAAGCACATCTATGTTTAGAAACAGTATGTTAGTGCATCTAGTAATAGAACTAGAATGCAAAGACCCAGTTGGAATTTTTGATTAAAAATCTATACAACATAAATAAAAACATGTACATAAATATACATCCATATACAAGTCTTATTTTACAGTTAGAAGGAAAAAATACCGTTCACATTTAGGATTCATTTCTGTATATATTTTAAAACACCAACAAATAACTATGTCATAATTTTAAGTATACGGAGCACTTTATAAGGTTATTATTCTCTTTTACTTTGCAGAAATAGATCATGATAATGGATGTTCAGCCTACAGATTCTTTGTGACACCGGTCTTAATTTTTCAAGGTTTATGCCTCTTCTTTTCAAAGGATAATCATCACAGCAAATTATGATTTTTATAGAAAATGTCCATAAATACACTTAGTACATGTTTTATAACCTGAATGTGTATCCACAGAAAGTGAATACTTGTTTGGATTTGCAGAGTATTTACCAATGTTCTCCAATTTCTTTTTCTATGAAAATGTGGCTTTAACAGCAAGGAGCTTATTTTAATTATGGCTCCATCTTCTTCATTACTCACTGAAATTAAGATGGCAATCGGAATAAGTTAAAAATATATATTTACATCAGCTGAACTAAAGCCAGACTAGAAGTTTATCTGTTTTAATAAAAATTAATATAGTAAAAATAACTGTAACTTCTCTGAAATTATTCTAATGACTATTTGTGATCAAAGGCTTTAGCAGAATGTGTTCTCCAGACACAGCAGCTTATTCCCATGGTCATTTGCGGCGCGGTTTACATACAGCTCTCCAGCTGCATCTTGCAGCGCTGCGTGTCCATGGGAAACAGAGTCAGGTCCAGAGGGCACGAGAGAGTGATGGACAACCTGCGGACAGAGACGGGAAGGAGGAATGACGTGGCCTGCACTGCTGTGCTCCACCAGTTGGGGAAGGAAGCCGGAAAGAAACAACACACAAAAGAGCACCTCATGCTGACAAGGACGTCTCCATCCCGAAAGATGAAGAGAAGGATGTTTTCCTGGGTCACGTCGTGAAAATTGGCACTCTTTTCGTTTGCGAAGAACAAATCAGGTTTCCACAGACACTTGTACATCGTGGGGTCCACGGTGAGCGCGTCCGAGCCCCGGAAGTCGCTGGGGAGCTTCAGCCGCGGGTCGTTCCACTTCTGTCTCAGGAAGATGTTGACTCTGTAGTCCTGGAGAACGACCGAGAAAGGGAACGTGTGCAGTTACCGCTCTTTTCAGTCATCACAAAGAATAAATGTGTACACGCATGCTCGTTGCTATTCATAGAGTACGAGTTTTCATGATCAGTAGCCCCAAAACTTTCGCTTTTCCAACATCACCCAGCACGGCAGCAGATCAAGGACGAAAGGAGAGCTCGATTTCTAGGATAAAAATGCCCTTGTGTCTAACTTTACCGACCATTGCTTTACGTTTATACTAATACCAATGATTCCAGTTGGTTGGGTGGTGTTATCATAGAAGCAGGAAAAAAACTAAAAAAATTATTTAGGAATAGGTAAGAAACAGGGGAATATTTCCAGTTGTCTTTTACTAAGCAGCAAACTAAAAATAATAGTGTGTGTGTGTGTGTGTGTGTGTGTGTGTGTGCGCATGTTATATACTTTCAGCTGCATAGTAGTCCCTCGACATCTGCTGGGAATTGGTCCCAGGACTCCCTGTGGACACTGAAATCCTCGGCTGCTCAGTCCCTTACAAAAGATAACATAGTATTTACATATGAACTACACAGTCCTGTGTGCTGCTGTTGTGACTGGTTGTTGTTTTGAGACAGGATCTCACTATGTAGCTCAGGCTGGCCTTAAACTTGTTGTGACCCTCCTGTCTCAGCCTCCCGAGCACTGGGATTACAGGTACACATCACCAAGGCTGGATCCAGTTGTATACTTTAAATCATCTCCAGATTATTTATAATACCTAGTGCCACAAAATGTCATGTATGTAGTTGCTATATTGTTTGGAGAATGGTGACAAGAAAAATATCTGTACACGTTCAATACAGATGCAAATTTTTTCAGATATTTTCCATCTGCATTTGGTCTGCAGCAAACATTAGATGGATAGAATATCTTAATTCATAGTCAAGCCCCCTTCTACTCTAGATACCATCATAAATGATTTTCTGAAAAGTACATGAACTTAATTTAGAAAGCCAAGTAATATGAAGTCAGCATGGTATGAAAATGTGATATTTTACATTACATTTAAATTCAGCATTCAAGCTCCTCGGTATTTTTTCTGAAGGAGATGAATACTTACATAAACAATAACAACAACAAAATCCTGTCTACTAAAGTTCATAGCCACCTTATGCATAATTGCCAAAACATGGAAACAACCATTACATCCTCTGGTAGGTTAGTGGATAAATAAGTCATGCTTCATTGGGACAAACAGAATATTATTCAGTGCTGAAAACATCCACCATCAAACCTCGTGAAGACATTGAGAAAACAAATATATGTTACTCAGTGAAAGACACCAATCCGAAAAGGCTACGTACTATATGACTTCTACTATATGAAACTTTAACAGAGGTCACGTGGATAACATAAATGATTGGTGAGTGTCAGGAATAAGAGGCAAAAGAGGGACAAACTAAGGAAGGAGAGAATCTTTGGATCAGCGAAATTCTTGTACACAGTGCTATCCTGGTGGATACATGTTGCCATACTACAGTCTCAGAGTAGTTCAACACTTGTAACAAATGTATCTCTCTGGTGCCCAAAGCTATTCTAACTTCATTTATGGTATTTTTCTTTTTGCATTCACTTTTCATCATCAGACTGTATTTTAGAGCAGTTCTAGGTTCGTAACACAATTGAACAGAAAATTCAGAGATTTTGCATGTATACTTTCTCCCCAGTTGCACATAGCCTACCCTACCCCTCAGTGGTACCTTTGTTACAATGGATGAAACTATTACTAGTAATTTACTTTTCAGTGACTAACGTCAACACAGTACTAAAACACACTTTTAGCATCTCTCGAATGAACTCCTCTTGTTCTAAGGCACAATACTGAAGTGTAATACGCTACATAAAAATAAATCAGACTCTCTCTCTCTCTGTACTATATCACTGAGCTACAAACCTAGTCCACTTTTTTTCATTTTGAGACAGAGTTTCACTAACCTTCCCAGGCTGACCTCAACCTTACTACCCTCCTGCCTCATTCTCCCAAGGAGCTAAGATCACAGTCATGGACTACAACATCGGCTCAGATTTCTTTTCTAATTCTTTCTAAATTTGTTTTTAATAGCTCTCCCCATCTGGGTCACATTCCCAAAACTAGAAAGAACCTACTTCATTATCTCACTCAATGTATCTTAGTTATTAGGCTTTATTATTTCCTTTTGAAAGAGCTTCAACGATGCTTTTCTATCAGTTATGAATATAACATACGGTTATGTTTCAACACAAGCTGTAGCAAGCTTATATATCTTTTAAAACGTTTTAAAAATGTAAAGTAATTGTTTGGGTTTATGATTCATTCAAAAGTAATAACTCATTACTTAGTATGCTTTGGTTAATATTTAATGAAAATGTCTAAATATTTGCTAGTTATTGGCATTTCGAATACTCTACATGAACATCACTATCTTTGAAATCTATTTATTTCCATTTTCAATTATTCAACCACAATAATTATAGCCCTATAATTTATTTTTCAATGAACAAAGTCCCACCAGAAACATATTACTTTTATCAGTGGGAAATTAGTAATTGTTTTTAAAGTACTTGATGACAAACACTATTCACTGTTCCTTCCAAACAGCACACTATTAGGCATTATCTGGGAGATGGACATCCTCCAGATTTTTCAGCACCAATTAACACCCAAATTAAACTGCTTCTTCAAGCAATAAAACATTTCCCAAGAAGACGTTATAACCAGCTCCCTTTCATGAATGATATTCTGCTACTAAGAGCTGCTGGTCTACATTTTGTAAGTTACATGAGCTGTCCTGGTTGTCACTTGTACGTAAATGTCACACATGCTACCCAGAGTTACAATCATTTGCTGAGGGGGGAAAACCAAGATATGTCATGTACAGGTACAAAATAACCATGAGGAGTGAGATCGTTATGTATACAATGTACCAATACCTGTTCTTGGTAAAAAAAAAAAAAAAAAAAAATAGCATCCAAGGAAATAAAAGAGATCAGTTCTCATAGCCTCTAGCAGCATTATACTTACAGTTTTACCAATGGAGTTGCAATAACCCTGATTTGAAAGGCTTTAAAATTTAGATTTTAGGAAGAGTAGAAGTATCACATATGAACTGTAAATTTAAAGAATGCCAATAAGAGCTCTTATGTTATATATTAGTGATTTTTCTTAAAATTTCATTTTTCAAGGTTTTTAGTTGTTACATTTAGTATCATATGATGAATACTTGAACTTTGCAGATACCTGCCATTTTTAGGCAGTAGCCCATTTTTAGGAGCACCTACTAAGTAGCTCCACTGCACCACACTGGACTATACACCCATGAGAACTAGCCTTGGTCCCCCCTAGCTACCGTAACACACTGCAGACTAGGTGACTTGTAAACAACAGAGATTTATGGCTTACAGGTCTAGAGGCTGGGAAGGCCAAGATCAGTGTCTGGGGAGGGCTTGTTCCCGAAACAGCCCGTTTTCTACAAGTCACCTCAAATAGAGGAAAGCAGACTGTAGTGGTTACCACCCACCAGCTGGAGAGGTGGTAGAGTCGTGAGGGGCGGGCCCAGTTGGAGAGAGCGGGTCACGGAGCTGTGACCTTGGAGACACGATACTGGTCCCTGGGCCCTTTCCCTCTGCTCTTCCCTAGTTTCGCTTCCTGGTCGCCAGGAAGTGAGCATCTTCGCTCAGCCATACTGGTCCATCATGGAGTTTCTGCCTTGGAGCCAGCCATCGATGGACTGGGACCTCTGAAACTTTGAGTCACAATAAATCTTTTCATGTTTTACTTACATATGTCGAGTATTTTGTCCCAGTCATGGAAAAGTGACAAATACAAGGGGAAAATAAGACCCTTCTAGTCTCCTTAATAATGGCATTAATGTCATTCATGAGGAATCCACCTTCACTGTACTGACTTCCGAGAAGCCCCACCTCTTAACACTATCGCAGTGTTGATTACAGCTCAACACAAGACTTGGGGGGCGGACACAAAGAGACTATAGCAAGTAGCAGATGACTGGACCGAGTATGTAGAAAGCGCCTGATACACTTCTACTAAACACAGAGATGAAGAAAGGACTTCTGTGACATTTTGACAGATTAAGAAGTTTAGAATTCTCTACACTATTCATTAAATGTTTCCATTTTCCATTGATGACAACAACCAAGTTTTTTTGTTTTTCTTGTTTTTTTTTTCTTGTGATGCCGGGAATCAAACTCAGGGCCTTGTGTCCGCTAGGCAAGCACTCTAACCACTGAGCTAAATTCCAGCCCCTTAACCAAGTCACTTTAAAGGGAAAATAAAACCTGAACGTGTCTTCTCCTGCCTTATTGGCTAATGCAGCACTGTGGTTTGTGAAGATTAGCCCCCAGTACTTCTGAGCATTACAGCTTAGAAGGAAAAAGGGAATACAACATTTTTTAACTACTAAAAACATATATTCTCTTTCAGTTTCTTAGTAGGATTAACTTTAATGAGAGGCTTTAGTAATTATTCAAAAAAAACCCAACTGATTAGCTTGGCATTTCTTTATAAAGAAAAAGTAAAAAATAATTAGATGAGGAAGAAAACTGTACATAATCTGATACCCCCACAAAGGGATTTGGGAGGAAAAGAGGTGTTGACAAATGTTCGTCAGCATATGTAGTTTCCTACTGATGCTGTAAAAAATTACCAACATGGTGGCTTAAAACAGCAGAGATTTATTACCTAAATTCTGTAGCTCAGAAGATTGCAATCTGTCTCACTCGGCTAAATTCAAGATCTGTGTCCAGGGGCTGGTTCCTTGGCTAGGGCTGAGTGGGAACTCACGGCCTTGCTCTTCGGCATTCAGAAGATGCCCACACTCCCTGACCGGCAGTCCTACCCAACATCACACCGCTCACCTCTGTTGTCTCTCACCATCTGTCTCTCCCATTATGCATCTTGTGTGTACAACTTGGCCCACTTGAATAAATCATAATAACTGCCCCCATCTTATGGTTCCTCCTTTAATCACATTGACAAAATCCCTTGAAAATACCACAGGATGAATGATATGAAAAAATGAATGGGGAATGATTTTAGGGTTCATGGTTCTATATTCAAAAGGAAAAATAAAATTTACTAAGATGAAAAATAGAGAAACATTGAGACAAATATGTCTAGTATTATTTTATAATAAATAAAATAATGCAAGAAAATTAATAACAACAGCAAAAAATAAATGAACGGTAAACTAATACGAATTTAAAGGAAGGATTATATATACATAAATTTGTATATAATATATGGAGGATATTTGTGGAGTTTTATATATATATATATATAGGAACATAGAAAATAAGATTGTTTTAAAACAAAGATGAGCAATTGCAAAGAACTAGAAATAAGCTCTTGTAGCTGATTCCAAATATATTTTTTCTCGACAAGCACAGCTGTGTTTCCCAAAATTACTTGAAGTCTATTATTAAAACAAACAAAAACTCATGCAGCAGAAAGGCACAGAAGTCTGACAGGATAGTGATTGTAGGGCGATAATAATTCAATGTAATTACAAAGCATGCCTAAAGTAGAGAAAGAAAATGGATTGAATAAACAGGCTTTTAGTTCAATGAAAGAGCCCTTGTGTTTTTCTGATGCGATCAAGGGCTTGCATGTACATGAGCACAGTAAGTCCAGTATTTCCCCCTACAACTGCAATAGTTCAAACTTTCATTAATAAAAAGCTCACTGGACTAAGCCCAAAGTAGTAACTGAATGGAAAAAATCAGCAAGTATCATAAACATAACTGTAGAGAAGACGTCACCTAGATGCTAACGAATCATTTTGTTTCGAATGTTTTTATTTCACTTGCCATAATAGTGCCACAAGTACTGATAAAATTAGAACTAACTGTCAGTGACTTCAGATTGTGCCAATAACATTTATTGGATGATTTGGGTGATGCTATCATTAATGTCCCTAAATACCACTTATGGTACTGATAATTAGACCTTACAAGACACAAAGTAGCTTTGTAAATTTAAGAACTAGGAGCTACAAAAGCACAAAATGAGACCATAAAACTGTCAAAAGGGGCAAATAACCACAGAGATGTGAGAGATCATAAGGAATACTCACATGGCTGTAATTTTTTCTGTCACACAACTATGATTTGTGAATAATGTGAGATCACTTTTAGTTTAGCAAGCAATATTTAGTATGCAAAATAAACAACAAAAGTAAGCAGGGAGGAATTTCTCCCAGCTATACTTCGTAAAGATTTCTCGATAACAATGTCTATGCTAATTACCTGACTGATTTGCTTTTTTTCGATAACCTCTGTTACACATTGGATACACAAGATGCCCCTCTCCCTCCACAAGTTGCTCCCACCTCCCCGGCTCATAGCTATTAATGTTACATCCACTCGAGGCCCTGAGTCTAGCATTGTGCTTTCTTGAATGAGCAAGTGCCCAGTGAGGTAGAAAGGTCTGAACTGGAGAGACAAATGGTGGCAACATTGACGCTTCCAAGATGTTAGGACTGCCTTCACTTCAGCAGATCCTTGTAGGGGAGATTTCTGGAAGGCTATTAATAAAATCACAAATGTATATTGAAACTACTGACATAGTTCATTTTCTTTAGCACTTTCTTCAGGGTGAGCTTCTACTGTGTGCAATGTTACATCTAGGTGTCTTTCCGAAACAGACAAGGACAGTATATTACAGTGAGACATGCACACCCATATTGATAGCAGTCTGTGTGTCCACTATCAGATGTATAGATAAAGAAAATGAGGTATTTATACACAATGCAGTACTATTCTACCATAAAAAAGAATAAATTTCAGCCTTTTATAGGAAAATGGATGAAACTTGGGTCCATATGCATAAGTGAAATAAAACAGTCGCACAACCTTAAATATTGCATGGGTTCTCTTACATGAGAAACTCTAAGTATAAATAATTTAAAGAGCAAAATAAAAGTCAGATAATAAGAAACTGGGAGATAAGTCTTTTCCAAATGGGACAAGGACAGAGATGGAGGGAGGGGAGAGAAAGGGGAAGGAAAGGGAAAGTAAAAAGAGTTAAAACATGTTATGTACAAGTACCAACTCCTACAATACATGTAATCAGTATGTACTGCCAACATGCAGTAATAAAAATTTAAAAAAATTAAAAATAAAGAAATTCTAGTGATTCAGCTCCTCTGCCAATAGTATGGAGCATTTTTAAAATTAAAAAACAAAACAGAAGAAACAGCAAATATAAATATTTTGACTTCTCTGTATTTAGGTCTTCAAAATTTCCAAAATTAATACACTTCAATAATAGCAGTATTTAAACTGTTATTTAACTAAATATATATTTAACATTAATATAATACAGTGTTTACATTTTTTCTGCCATCCTTTTATGTAACTAAGCAAAGACCAGAATTTGCTATTTCATTTATCAATTGAATGTTAGCTAATATAAGAAATAAGTTATGTGTTCACTATTTATTGAGTACCTGTTTGTCCTCTGAATTTTACGGAAAATGAAAATGTAGACTATATTATTCACAACTTTAAGAGGTATAGATCCACTCAGGAATAAAAGAAATACAAACGAAAACAGCTTACAGGACAGAAGCTACCAGAATTAAGGAACACAACCTGGAGCGAAAAGAGGCCAAAATAAGCAAGACTCACGGAAGGGCCTGACCAGAAGGGGAAAGACCCACCGCGGTGGCGATGGGCAGCAGTGGCGAGGACTCCGCGGGGCCGTCTGGTCCCGAGAATAATTTTTCTGAGTTAGCTACATAATGGGGTTGTGCAGAAAAATGAGAAGGATAATGTAAGAAGAGACGAAATTTTTATAATCCTCAGACAATCTGTGAGAATGTCTTTTCTACTATCGCACTGTCTCGGGTACGTCAGTTCAGTACGGTCAGGGGTCTGACACGGCGAAGGCAGCCAGCGTTTATCAAGGACTACATACAGTGACGCCACCCACTGAGGGACCACGCTCGTGAATAAACCCAAACAAAAGAGATGCGATCGTTTGCATTAGTTACGTCCAAACTTTTTTTGATTTTTTTTTTTTTTTGTAATAGTAGGGATTGAAACCAGCACTTCACACAGAGCTACATCTCCAACTCCTGTTATTATTATTTTTTTTAATTGTGAGGCAGGGTGTCACTAAGTCACTAAGATGTCCAGGCTGGGTTTGAACCTCTGGTGCTCCTGCCTCAGCCTTCTAGAGTGCTGGGATTACAGGTGTGTGCACCACATCCAGTTTTGAATCTGATTATAGAGGCAAGCAACATCAAGAGTGGGGGTCTTTCCAAGAGAATGAACCGTTCTACTCATAGTGTTTTAGGGTCAATGTACACTGTATCACACACTATCTAGGGTATGAGGAGGAATATGGACACCAAATACAGGAAATGACATCTCTTCGAATTTTACCTTTTGAAAATAAGATCTCTTACTCTCGAAAAGTGAGGTGCTTAGTGCCCAATAGCACATATCGAATTAAGGAGTGCCACCCTTGTCCCAAGTGCTGTATGACGGTGATCTTCAGGGGACCTACAAGGTATGACTATGTCACTTCAGGGAACTAAAACATCACTGAAAGTCAATGTGGGACTTGCTCTCAAAATCTTCTCTTGAAATAATTCTCTAAATATGTCTACATGCTAAGAATATCAGTTACTCTGGAGCTTAAATACGTGCTTCTACAAAAAAAAAAAACAATAAAAAACATTCTTATCACAACTAGTTATAGATAAACGTTTTAAAATTAAATGCAACCTACACTTGCTTTTATAACACTGTGGAGGAAGGGGATAGAATTATCCTTATATTATAACTTTATGTTATATTATAACTTTATATTATAACCAAATCTTATATTATTACTTAATAAAAATAGAAATATTCCCAAAATACAAAAAATGTGTTTCTGCTTTTTCCACCTGAATTATTATTTCAGCCTTTGGTTTGTCAAAAAGAGAAGAAATCTAACATTCTAAAACGCTGAGTGGCAAGTACATCTTATTAAAAGTCCTTTAAGAAGTTGAGGGGGAGAAAAAAAAAGTCGGGGGGTGATTATATCAGCATTCAGAAAAGCTTCTAATGATGTTTCATAAAGTCTTTGTCCTTAAAACCTGACCCACCTCTAGCCGCAGACACTCCCCAAAACTTCCTTCCACATTTCCTTTGGGACAAGAACCCGCCGGTCACCCTGCCTTTGTCTTGTCCTTCCCGCTACTGGCACTATTTTTTCAGAGAGTTGGGTTTCCCTACTGTACGAAAATAGATTTTCTCTTTGCTTCTTAAAATTCTCTGCTCCACACATTACACAATTAGCATCACAGAGAAAACAAAAATTGTCCCCTGGGGATCGGAAGAAAAACAATCACAAATACTTAAAGCATTTTTGAAAGTTCACGCACATAAGCACATTAGGGAAAAAAGAAAACAGCTGCTCAAGGGTTTGTTGCGTAAATCCTTTCAGAAGGTGGTACCCACTCACAGCTTCTCAGAAAGAATATATTAATTTTCCCAAGCCTGTAAGGGTCAATGTGCATTTAGGGCTGAATTTGAATTGCAGAACTGTATCAGCATCAGAATCCCCAGCTTAACAAAACCAAGGACTCCGAGTATTAGACAGGAAGAGAAGACACGTATTTTTTTCTTCCTTTGAGCAAGTCCTTATATTTCAGAGTTAATGCTACTTACACTAGTTAAAATTTTGATAATTAAAAATATTAAATTGATTGTTATCTTACCATTGTTGTCTCTTGAATGGACCCAAAACTGTTAATAAAAATGTTGACTACCACATCCACAGGAACGCCTACAAATAAAAATTAAGGCTATATTTAGTAGCTGTAAAAAACTGGATCACAATCTTCATAATACGGTTTGGATTTGTGTATTTTTTTATCCATACCGGAATGAAACAAGCCCACAATTGTCATTAACTTATTTTTATAAATAGGGATCATAATAAATGTCAAACATGAGTTGAGCTGTATATTACGTTTGTTATTCATTCTGGAAAACATGTTTACTTTTAAAACATTTTAATTAGCCTATTGCATTTATATACAAAACTATAAACTATTCTACTTAAAAATCATATGAAAAATAGTTTAATATTTTTACATTTTTCAAATCATTTTGAATTCTTAATTGGTATAAGAGCATTTAATAACTTTTACTGGTAATTACTATATTTTAATGTTTAATTCATGAAAATGCAAAGCCAGCCAGATGCATAACAGAGCCATTATATAGATTTCTACCTGACCTCTTCCAAAATAATTTGAAAGCTCATGGAGTGAGAACTAAGGTATAATGTTGCAAATTTATTTCTCTTTTTTCCTCAGCTCATTGTGGCTGCTGGTTGCGCTATCAAAGGGAAAATGTGAATTTAGCCCTTTAGCCACATAACTACAGCCTGATGAAAAGCATGTGGGAATGACACGCCGCAGACACGAGGCGGCCCCAACCGCGGCTGCTGTGGAAGGCAGCTGAAAAGGTTCTGGTCACGAGCAAAAACCGTTTTTACAATGTAGCTGTATAACTTCAGCTGAGTAGAAGCAGCTGCAGACCTTTCTTCGGCAAAGAAAAAACAAATCAAGCCTTTTAATGTTACTACCTGTCCTTTACCAGCAGTAAGAATTACTGTTTTCCAGAGATTTTTTCCACACAGCTTTTCCTAATTCATCAAAAGTTTAAAAATAGAAAAAATATCTATACAAATACCCAATCTACTCATGATTTTATTTATTTTCAGTATAGTGTTTGTTCTTGAAAGCTGTAATAAATGAAAGTATTCTGTTGGAATAAATATAATCTGTGCAGTCACTTTGTCCTTAAAGTAAACATTTTAATATCATCTGGCCATTATTTTAAGTAAGAGATAAGGGGAATTTTTTATCAGTGTGAAATACTAACAAAAGTAAAAAAGAATTTAACTATATATCAAAATGGAGTAAACAGCTCTTCTATTAATTATAACATTTGTGTCTGTGAATGAAAATATCCACAGCCTAAGTTTTAAATCACTAAGTTTAAGAACACATAGTACTCAGAAACCCATCACAGAAGTTAACCTATGAAGTCACAGTACACCTGTTTTTTGTCTTTTTAATTAGTAACCTATATATAAAACCATTAGAATATTTTGCTTATCATCAAATATTTTGGGCATTAAAATTGCTCCAAACCTAAGCACATTACAAGATAGTTATGTGCCAATCTGAAGTCTTTTTGGTCTGAATATCATAAAGAATGACTTTATACAGAAAAAATTAAATTTTAAACTACAATGAATGAAGAGGCTTTTTGCTTTTGGTTTTGATGGGAATAGGAGCAGGCAACAAACCTTTGAAATTCGGTCTTATCCTGGGATCATAACTGACCAACATCCTGTTCAAGATATCGCTAGTGGAGTTTCGAGGTACCCGATCGAGGTCCTCTGGCGACTGCTGACTGTGTAAGAAAGAAAACAAAACAAGAACAAAAACACTCATGATAAATGCTGAGAAACAGCAACAGAAATGGGTGCTCTTCACCTGGAGAGAAACACAGGTTTGGGACACATTCACAACTATGACACGGCTCTCCTAAATGCAACTCATTGCAAAATAGTAACTATTGTCAAAAGCTGGAAAGATATTTTGTATAAAAAAAAGAAAAGTATTTTAGCATTTAGTTTTACCAAATGCATAAAACACTGCCCCAATACTCTAGGTCCTCTTGTATTACATAAAGTTAAGCGGAGATTTTACTTGCCTTGAAGCCACCTGCAAGTAAAATACAGGTGAGCAGAAGCTCAGTGTATTCAGGGAGCTAAAGCATCAGAGAACACGCTTGAGCAGTGTGCATGATTAACTTTCTGCCTAAGCAAAGAGGCCGTGAATACTACAAGCCAATGGAGTCAGCAAGATGGTCTAAGAATTCATAAAAGCAGCCTACTGATGTTTACAAAATGATATTTGCCAAGAAACACAGAGCATCTTCTCCTTACTGAATTAAATATGGTGGCCCAGGGGAAATTTGTTGAAAGACGCTTCCTTGTTATCAGATCAATAAAGCAAGTGAAAAACTATACAGTGCTATATGACAATTAGCTATTTCCTCTATAAACAGGATGCAAATATTTGCCATCAGCTCTTTACTCAGAAGAAGAAAATCTGCCATATGTTCTATTTTATTTAACGTTGAAAAATAAGTCACATTACGTTGGTAGTTGAAAGCACTTTTTAAAAAAGATAATTCCGTTTGTAATAGCTAAATCTTGGAAGCAGCCCAAATGCCCATCAACAGCAGAATGGATTAAGAAAATGCGGTTTTTTTAATACAATGGAGTACTACTCTGCCATAAAGAATGATAAGCTTGAGATATTCCTAGGTCAATGGATGCATCTTGAGACCATACTCTTAAGTGAAATAAATCAGACACACATGTTTAAATACTGCATAGTTTCTCTGGTGTGAGAAACTGAAGTGTAAATAAAGACTAAAATGTATTATATTGGGAAAGGGAAGAAAATGTCCAAGTGGGAAAGGGAACAAGGGAGGGGGAAAGGAACAGAGGGACAAGAGAAATAAGAAATGGAAGGAAAAAATGGAAACAAAGCTTTTGTAAATAGGGAGGGAGGAGGGGGTGAGGGGAGGGGAGTGGGAAAAAAAGGATCAATAAGATGTATCACGTACAGGTACAAATCCTCTATGATGAATGTTACCAATATGTACATCTAAAATGTACCATTAAGGTGGCCGGTTAGCTCAGTTGGTTAGAGCGTGGTGCTAATAAAATGTACCATTAAAATAAAATTAAAAAAAAAATAATTCCTTGGAAGTCCAAGGGAAATGTTTTGCTGTCTTGGCCTGTTGCTTTGGTTTGCTTTCCCCATAACAAAATAAAGGCCCTGATGAACAAGATGATGAAAACTCTAGTTAGAGTGTCTAGCACTGATACTCTGTATTGAGATGGTAAAAAAAAGTTTAATTTAATAAATTAATGTATGTGGAGCAAACTTAGATGCACTAAGCTTGGCTTTGTAATGAAATAAAAACTCCTTCCTATTAGGTAGTTCGGTTCTGATAAGAGGCAACTACTACAGGTGAATGTGACAGACAGTATGAACTTTATGAAAAATCTAAAAAAAGCTATGAATCGATGAAGTCGACTCTTCTTAACAGAAATCATTCAAAACGTGAAACATTAAAAAATGAAAATCAATTAGCTAAACTTCCCAAAGGTAGAGGAGATTATATGGATTTTTAAAATCGCTTTTCAGGGCCTTATCAGCTCTCCAATATCTGAGCTTCGGGGATTTAAGTGATGGCAATGAGATTCTCTGTGTCACCACAAGCGACATCGTAACCTCCCCAGTGCCAATTGCCATCTCTCATCAACAGACGGAAAACTCCTAGAGAAAGGAGTATGTGAGAAAATTGGGTATTAGGATGCAAAGTAGCGTTCAAACCTAGCTACATGTTTCCTTATGCAAGGGAGGAAAGTAGGGTTGATTATGAAATAAACTTGCATCAGACCAATTAAGGACTCCGATTATTGTGTCTCTTGATATAAAACATGTACAAGTACATTTCTTCTAAACAATGAAAAGGCAACATAAAGACATTAATTAACACAAATTTTTACAGTGTAGAACTTTACAGCCTACTTTTTTGTTCTACCTGTAAGTTGTATCAAACCAAAAGTCCAGCCCTCTAACCCAGTAGCAGTCCGTCCTCTCTCTATTGCCTGGCGCAGGATGAGTTCCCTCCCTTGAATGCTGTATCGTACTTCTCCACTCTCATTTGACCAAGTTAGTCTGCCCTTCAAGACTCCCTTAAAACTCCTTTCTAAAATTCGCCTCCAATCCCATCACCCCACTCCACTGAACACAAACTAATAAATATACCGCTTGGCGAGAGTTGTGCAGCTTTTCTCATTTCTGTAGAGCACCGCCGAGACAAAATGCAAACGGTACAATCACTGAGGGACTCGTGGCTTCTGTACTTCTGTAGTTCCCTACACCCCTTGACTAGTATTGAGCATGCATTTGTTTGAGCACTTCCCACTTGCCAGCTCTCCTAAGTGGGTGTCAGTGCGGGGTTCCTGTACTTTAGGGCAACAGTCCAGGTCACCACTTCCCGGAGGAAGAAGAGCCTTTCCCATGAGCCTCATGAGCTTCAGGAGAGAACTATTTCCCCCTCAGAAGTTTCTGAGCATTGATCATTGCCAAGTCTAGCACTGACTCAGAGAAAGGAAAAATCAAAATCAGCTCCAGTCAATATTCCAGTACAGAGTACATACGGGAGAACAAACCATCACATCCATTATATTCTTTCATTTGGTAAACGTGGTCACTTGGTTCCCAGAAGGGAGATTAACCACACAGAAAACTGTTTTTCAATGGAGAGGACGAGAAAAACCAGACTGACAGAGTGAGCAAGAGGGAAGTAAATGAAGCAATACTGTACATTATATATGAGGAAACATTCAGAAAGGTCAATGGACTTTTCTATGATGGTAGAATCAAGAATGAAACCAGGCCTGGGGATGGAGAGACAGTGGTGGGGTGCCTGTCTACCTGGCCCAACACCACAAACATGCAGTGGAACCCAGTACCCCAATTTCTAGTCACATTCTCTTTCCATGGTGAGCCAGGCAATATCGAAATGAAATAGTGTATATCTTTTTACTGCCACTGTCAAAGAGCAAATTTGCAACTGCTGAGATCTAGCATTTTATTGGCTTTATTTTCAAGTAGAGAATCAGACCACATTTCATTCCATGAAGTACAATAGATGTTTCTATGAATCCAGGAGAGAAGTTTGGTTTTATAGACAGAAAAATGATAAAGAAAGCAGAACAACAACAACAAAAAAAAAAACCAAAAAAAGGAAATTGGTCATTTCAAAGTTACGTTCCTCACAAGCCAGTAACAGGGAGACAGGACAATACGAAAATAAATTACTTAAGGCAAACTTTTTTTTCCGTGAGGATTAAACCAGAAGGCTTTCGTTCTGTCAACTGAAACTGATCTTTTAAGGAAATTGGCAGTTACTGCTCTAATCCTGATTTCTCAGAAGGTAAACATCTTAGTTTTAGTCTAGCGATGTGGAACTTTAGTGTGAATGACTCTGTAATTATTTTTTACCCTTGTCTGATGGGGCCCAGCGGAGGAGCCTGGTCCCAAGGAAGAGCATCTTGTCGTATTTACTTACTGCCAGCTCATTCATACATTGCCTCACGGTATATACATGACAGCTTGGGTTCTATGAGTTTGTCCGGTCATTTTTAAAAATCGTTAGTACTGAAAACATGAATTAGCCTGCTCTACAGTGTATCAGGGCTGTGTCTCACCATCCCCAACTCTTTTCATTTCTCCCCCAAATTAAAAATAAATTCTTGTTCATAAACACCAAAAACTCAATGTTGGGTGACAAAATCCATTCAATATCTATCAAACAGTCCTATTTTCCTATTAATTCTGTCAAGATATGTTTTCATGACTCTGCTATACGTAACCTGACATGAATGTTTAATCGGTAGTTCACTTTCTTTTATATTTAAATAGAGATTCAGAGACATTTTAAAATTTAAACTAAATTTCATGTAGTTTGTATTCACATGCATGAATCCAGGATTCTTTCCAGAGAACCAATAATAAAATTACATTAAAATCATCTCTACTGATGAAAATATGTCTTGAAAGATTAGACGGAGCTTGCCAGTTTCTCCTGATGATCTAAAATAATTTCAGTTAGTATATTTTCCGATATCTATATACCATTAAATATATAAAACCTCATCATTTGAAAAGTATTTACGCAAAATAAGCATGAAAGAAGTTAAATGGCTTTAATTAGCTCACATGAATCATTATTAATGTATTTGGAGCCTGCATCTCAGTCCAATATTTTATCCATTTGACTCCACTCTTATTTCAAGAACTCTATCAACAATCTCAATATACTGCAAAGCAGGATTTATTTCTTGGAAGTACGATATTAATTTAAGAAAATAACTCACTCTGCTCAGGCAGCACCCTGAGCAGATCAAATAACGAGAGAAAATAATGCTTTATATCTAAAGCCCTTTTCCAACCCATCCTCTTTTGTTCACTTTCCTGACCTTGAACCAGTGGCATTACCGATACACAAAGTTACGCGAGGAATGTGTCCGGCTGTACGGCTGTATGATGTAATGTTTGCCAGCATCAAAGGGAAAATCCAGAAATTCTTTCTAAAGGAGAAAACTCAATTTTCCATTAACTGTAGAATATTCTTATTTTACATGACCCATTTGTGACCATTTTATTGTTTTTTGGGTTTTTTTTGTGGTGCCGGGGATCGAACTCAGGCCCTTGTGCTTGCAAGGCAAGCACTCTAATCACTGAGCTAAATCCCCAGCCCCTTGTGACCATTTTAAAACAGGTGTGTAGACTGTAGTCTCTTACTCTTCTCCCTCAAACAAAAATTCTGAGTCCAGAGGAATTGAATTGTTTTTCCATAATTATAAAGGCAATAACAAAGTCCGAGGACTTCTCTCAGCTGAGTGTTGGGTGGTATATGTCTCTGTGAGTATCAGAAGTGACCCAACGGAGGTGTCAGTCTGCAGACCGAAGGGCGGAGGCAGGAATGCACCCGATGGCAGTCTTTGCCTCCCTCTTAGGTGACAGGCACCTCCGAGAATCTGATGAGGGCAATGAGCACCCAGAAGGTGCATGAATGCTGCATTTCTGAAGAATCCTGGACTCATGACCACAGGTGAGGAAACCCTTCTTCCTAGAAACAAAGGTAATAATCCATCCTTCCTTCATAGGGGACACTGTCTCTGCCAGACGCTTCGATTAACACCAACTGCCCTTCTCCTAATTAAGAAATACAAGACAGCACACAGCCTCACAGCCTTGGTGTGGAGGGAGGCTTCAGATAACAGACGCTTTTCTTTCTGAATACCACACTAACACGACTCAGGAAGGAATTAAATCAAAGAAAACAATACAAGCACAAATAGTGGCGTCAGTGACTTTATTCATCGTGAGTGTGTGTGTGTGTGTGTGTGTGTGTGTGTGTGTGTGTGTATGTCACTGGGGATTGAATCCATGGCCTATGCACAAAGCTACATCCTCAGCCCTTTTTTATTTTGAGACATTTTCACTAAGTCACTAAATTGCCTGCACTTTTGATCCTCTTGTCTCAGCTTCCCAGAGTATTGGGATTACAGGCAAGTGCCACCACACCCAGCTTCTCAGTCATTATTTTTAAGAAGCCGGTATTCTCCTATAAAATGAGGGGGGGCTAAAGGAGGCAGTTATCTTGCAGTGATGTAAAATAAAGAAGCCTTCAAGAAAAAAAGAAAAAAAAAAAGAAAAAGCCCATAGGGCTGGAATGTGTCAACGAGGGACACAGGAGCAACTGGGAGAGGTCCCAATGGCCAAAGCTGAAATGGCTTGAACAATAAAATAAAGTCGTACTGAATTGTAGCTAAATACAAAACAAACACCCATGAGTATACACTGATATAAACGGCTGCGTAGACTGATGGGGGAAACAAACGAGTCACCCATATAAAAATTCCAATATTTGGTGTAGATCGTCTGCTGCCGGAGCCACAGAACATGACTCCTCACTCCTCAGTGTGCAGCTCTGCATCGTGACTTTGTTCCAGAGAGTCCAGGATGGAAAAGGAGACAAAAGTGTAACTTTGCATCTCAGTCGACAGCCAAGATTAGCCTCGAGAGCAATCAGTCAAGTGCACAGAATGTTCCCTTGATATGACGTGATAAGAATGGCCTTCTAACCCAAAACTTTAACCCAGTCTGTGAGCATGAGGAAAACATCAGAGAGATCCAGGGACAGACTATGAGGTACCCGCTGCCCTTCCAAACCACAGTAGTCATCAGAAACAAGGTCTGAGAAACAGCCAAGAGGAGCCTAAGGAGACACGATGGCTAAACAGGACATAAAGAGGGTATTAGGAAGAGCCAAGGATGTAAACAAATTGTGACTTTAGTTTAAAGTAATGTATCAGTATTGTTCTTCTTTTGCTATCGTAAAAAAAAAAAACAAAAAACAAACAAACAAACAAACAAACAAAAAAGACTGGACCATACTAGTGAAAAACAATAATAAGGGAAACTAGGTACCAGGTACATGGGAACTCTTGAGATTACTTGGAAATCTTTCTATAAATAAAATATTGTTTTTAAATAAAATGTTTATTTAGAAAAACTGGGCAAGAAAGAAGCTGACTCAGAAGAGCCAATCACACCCTCATTTTCCAAAATCCACAGCCTGAACTAGAAGCCAGTGATCACAGAGGAGAGGGGTCTCAACCTTATGCCAAGGTTGAAGCTTATAAAAAAAAAAAAAAAGAACAAAATAAAACAGCCACAAGTCTGCACCTGTCAACTTATCTATACAGAGCAGCTTTTAGATAGGCAGGAAGATAATCAGGCAGACAGACATTCACACATAGACAACACTTTATATTAGTACATTCAGATGCCTATTCAAATCAGCCATGTTTATGAATACAGATAGTTGTGAGGTTATATTTGTGTTTTGTATTTTTCTCTCATCTTTTCTGACAGTTTTTGTATTTATTATACCTTCTGTTTTCACAGATTAAGCTGCGAACAGAAGGCTTATGAATACCGACAGTGAGAGATACCTTTTCTATGATTTGTTGAGTTTAGTCTAAATTTGCTCAAAAAGAATGCATCTGTGGGCATGTGCATGTGTGTGGCACAAGATTGCGGGTTCTCATGGGCCAAGAATGATAATTAAGAACAGTGTTCCACAACATTCACCTTATTTATCCCCTTGCTGGGCTCAAAGGGCTGCAGCCTGTGGAAACATTTTCAAATCTTTTATATCTCCATTATGCCATGACATCATCCACGGCCCAAAGAAAAGTATTTTTCATACAGCAGAAATGTCTATCTGGAAATTTGCTGGATTTGCATACTAGCACTTTTCAGATCTTATTGAAGTCTAGTGCTGATCACTTCTAACTTCATCAAAGTAAGATTACTCATTCTACGACCACCGTGAGAGAAGTATCTCCTGTGTATGTGGTATGTTTCTCAAATAGTGTAAAATACACATTTTCACTACTTCTAACATTGTGCACTAAAATATTATATATTCTCAAAGTTTCTAATAATTTTCAAATAGTGTTAAATATACATTCTTACTACTTCATGAGATACAAACCTCATGACATAAGAAATTACATTTAAATCTCAGCCTAAACAGAATAGTAAACTTTCAATTACTCTCTATACCATGCAGAACAAGATTATATCCTCACACAGCAAATAAGGATCCACAGTAACACTTCTAAATCTGTTGCCAACTGCAAAGGTGTTTATTTTTTCTCCAGTTACCCATACTTTGCATAAATAGAAAATTGTTTCCTCCTGGCCAACAAAAAATGTGTTTAAGAAAAACCATACGCACACACATTCAAGTTAAGGAAAAGTATACTTGAAAATTATTTTAGAAGTGGAGAGAGCAGCAGTCAAGCTCCAGATAGATGGCAAGCCGCCCACATGACCCAGCACTCCCTTGTGAGCTTTGGAATACTCACCTCAACCAAAGGCTCAAGGTGGGTCATTCTACTGTCCCATTCAGCTGATAGTCTGATTCAAGCTGGGGTGGTGGCCACAGCACTTCAGCTCTAGGATCACCCCTTCAGAAGTGAGGGTGCACCCAGAAACTGCTCAGAGTTTGGAGCTAGGTCTCTGCTGGAAAGGCCTGCAGCTGAAGCAACGTGGCTTGCCCCAGACACTGCCCACATGCAATAATTCTGAAATGGAGACACAGAGGCATCCAGGCTCTTTCTACTGTAGAAATGACTCTGAAAGGGCATGAGCTGATGCCTGTGGTTCCTGTGTTTCAGACTATTTTGCAGACCCTGACAAGTCGTTGTTCCCTGAAGTAATCCCTTTCTCCATGCGAATCCTTATCTCAGAGTGCATCGAGGTAGAGAACTCAACCTCCAAAAGCAACTAAATACTAAGCATCGTGATTTGGACGTGGCTTGAGCACACCTCCCAAGGTATGCCTGCTGGAAGCTCAGACCTCAGGGCAGCAGTGTGAGTCCTTGTAGAAGGTGATGAGGGGAAAGTGACTAGCGCATGGGGGCACTGACATTGGAAGGGCTGAATCCCGATCTTGCTAAATGAGTAGGTTCTCATGAAGCAGCAAGATGGGCCACTCTGTAATAAAGAGCTTATAAGGGAGCGAGACGGGCTGCTCCTTGGACTCTGGCTTCTCGCTGTCTCATAGTCGCGCCAGGGGGCAAATGCTCCTACCATGATGAGAAGTGTGTGTTCGCAAAACAACACATGTAAAAAGAATATTTCATGGAAGTGTTGGTTAAAACGGCTAAATAACACCGAGGGGTCTAACTGGGAAATAAAAGCTTCACATGAGATGTAGTAAGCAAGCTTCTGTTCAGCTAAGAAAGAGGCCAGATTGGGCCACATGATAGTAAGAGGTGAGGAGACGCACTGAGGCGGGACGTCTGACCCGCAGGACGCTGATGAGATGGGACCTCAGCGAGCGTGCGGAACAGGAAGCTGTGGGTGCTCCTTCCCGCCCCGGACACGCAAATTCAACAGCAGCCGTGGACCCGCGTTCTCTGTGAATAATCTGAGAACTAGCTGAGAGTCTCCTGCACCACAGAAAGGTAGCAGAATCCTCAAAGCAGCGCAGCACAAAGTGACCGGCGAACCCCTCGCTCGCAGGTCTCCCGAGACGCCGAGGAGCTGGCGCCTGTAACTTGGGCACTGACCTTTCCGGGCGCTGCCGGAGGGACTGACTCCGGCCCTCCTGTCTTGGCAAACTGATGCAGTCTGTCTAGACGTGTGTCCTGGTGGCGACACGCAAAGCAAGCAGCAGTCTGAACTGTCACGAAAGCATTTGCCACAGCTCAGCACCAGCTCCCAGCTCTGCCCTGAGGTGGGAAACAGCTGGACCACACGTCTAACACCTTGATTGTTTCCGTGGTGTTGCCCTGCTGGTCCATCATAGAGCACCGGCAGGGCGCAGCTGGAGTTAAGCCCCTAGGCCACAGAGTGACTAAGACTCTCTCAACACAACAGAGTAAGTTCAAACATCCGCTCCCCGAGGATTTGTGCAAGGAGAAAGAGTCATTTCAGCGTTCCAACTTCTCCCAGAACTACCCGAGGTGTTGGCTTCTGATCCGCCTGTCTAGAGGGCAGAGAGGACCTGACATACTCCAGGGGCCGCTAGGAAAAAGTGAGTGATTTGTAGTAGCGCAAGAAACCTACGCATGTCTGTCCAGTTTGGGAAAAGTCTTCTCTCATATCAATTCCGTCCATGTGGACAGGGAGAGAGAGAGGTATTTTCTACTGCACAGATACCAAAAGATTCTTGGAAAATGAAGAAACAGGCAAGCCCAATTCATAAAAAGGAACAAAACACCAAAACCAACTCTAATAAAATTGAAATATGTGAAATACCTGACAGAGGATTAAAAGTGAACATTCCACAAGCGAATGTTCAATGAGCTCAGAAGAACAAAGTACAGAATGTGAGTTTCAACACAGACTGGCGATTTTAAAATGAAACAACAAATCTTCCAGCTGAATAATTCAGTAATTGAACTGAAAATCCAACAGAGAGATTTAACAACGCATTAGAGTAGCTAGAGGAAAGAACCCTCCAACTCAAAGACAGGCCACTTAAAACAGGGGTCTAAAAATAAAATGAATGAAACAGTGAAGGAGCCTTAAGGGATTTCATGGAACACTCAGATATTGTCACTTGTGGCTCCAGCCCACCTCCCTCCAGTGTTCAGGATGAGAGAAAGGCTGAAGGCTGATTAGATCCCGGCCACCAATGATTTAATCGGTCACACCAATACAACGAAATCGCCATACAAACTCCAAAGCAAAGTGCTAGTTAGCCGGATGTTCCTGGAGGGTGTGCTCCTGGGCAGGGCTTTCATTTGGCTATTTATTTGTATTACCTGCAATATTCCTTTATGTTGGAAGGGTAAATGTAATTACAGTGCTTCCCTGAGTTTCCTGACCTACTTAAGGAGGAAATGGTGGGAAGAGTAAGTCACAGTAGGTCAGTCACAAATACCGGTCACAACCCAGGACCAGCAACAAGCAGCTGAAGTTGCAAGAGGAGGGCGAATCCTCAAACCCTAGGACTTGACACTATCTCCAGAAAGTCAGTGTCAGAATCAAAATATGATAGTCGACTGGTATCTCTTGGAGAATTGACTAGTTGGTATTACGGTTTATATCTAAATTGCCCCCCAAAGCCTCCCGTGCTCGTGGGTGGGCCTGCGGAAGGTGCCTGGATTTGGACGGCTTACAGCTGACTAGCTCTTAGGTGCTGGGACCTGGCTGGAGGAGGGAGGCAGCTGGGGCTGTGGCCCGGGGCTCTATCCTCCCTGCTCCCGCTCTCTCTGCTTCCCGCTGCCCTGCCGTTAGCTGCTTCTTCCCTGCCAGGCCCCTCTGCCGTGCTGCGCCCCTCAGAGCCAGCCAGCATGGACTGAAACCTCTACAAACTGAGCCACAATAACCCTCTCCTCCTTTAAAGTGTGGCTGTCAGGTGCTATGACTCAGTGATAAGTAAGTAGACAGTTGGTGTCTGAGGACACACACACACACACACACACACACACACTTGATGTCAGAAGTGCGGTACTGAATGAGATAAAACACTGCTTTTTACTATCTTTCTCTCAGACACCATAAATAGATATTTACGGGAATTGTGAGACACTCAGAAGGAGAAGAAAGCACTAGAAAGCTTATGCTAAGAAATACTGCCTAAAATGATGGCTAAAATATTCTCAAACCTGGGGAAGGAGTTGGATATCCAGATGCAGGAAGCCCAAATAATCACACACAGATAAAAGATGATCTTACGAAAATACACACTAAGACGTATTATACTAGTCAGGATTCTGTAGACAGATAGAATCAATAGGCTTTATATTAGATCTACATATCTGTACCATCTATGTCTTTATATCTATATCTACACCTACACCTACAGCTGTGTCTATATCTGTCTGCGAGGGGATTCACCAGAGGAATTGGCTCACATATTTACGGATGCTCAGAAGTCCCACAAAAACTCCAGCTGAAACTTGGAGAACTTGGGTAGTTACGTACGATATGTGCACCAACACCTAATACTGTCCTACTGTCAGAGTGATGGAAAATCATTTTAATATAATACTTAAGAGAAACATATTAAAATAACTAAAAATAAAAGATGTTAAAGGGCATCAGTAACAGAGTGAGGAGGTAGACAGTAAATTGTGGAATGTTTTATGTGACTAATATAAAGACATTAATTTAAGATAGACTGTTACACAATATTTTGCTTATCTCAGTAATAATGGCAGAAAATACATACCCAGGTCACATAAGAGGAAAAAAAGAAATCAAAGCATATAAAAATCACACACATGCACACACACAAGAGGACCACAAGTAACGATAAAAGAGACAGAAAAATTATGACACAATTTTGAAAATCGAGAATGGCAAATGCTTCCCCGATGGTTCCTTTACATGTATGCACAATGATTACATTCCTCAGTCAAAGCTAAAGAGTGGCTGAATGAAATAATTTTTTAAAAATTAAAATATGTGCTTTCTGTAAGAGACCAATACTGGTTCTAAGGACAAAACTAGGCTGAAAGTGTTGAGGTAGAAAAGTTACCTCATGCAAATGGTAACCAGAATAGAGCAGGGCATTCATATTACATCAAACAAAATGGACTTTAAGTCACAAACTGTTGCAAAAGACAAAGAAGGACACTACATAATGATGAAAGTGTTGATCCACCAGAAAGATGCAGCAATAATAAATATGTACACACACAACATAGAGGTATGTAAATATATAAAAGAACCACTGACAGAACTGAAGGATGTAATAGCAATACAATAATTGTAGGAGAACCCAATTCCCTACTTTCAATAATAGATAAAACAAACACATAAAAAATCAACAAAGGAACAGTGGACTCGAACTATACTACAGACCAAATGTAGGTAACAGATATGCATTCTTCTCAAGTACACATGGAACATGCCACAAGATAGATCATATCAGATTCAAAAACAGAAAGAAAGAAGGAGGGAGGAAGAGAGAACAGGATGGAGGGCAGAAGAGACCAAGGGTGGGAGAGAGGAAGTCTTACTAAGACTGACATCATACCATGTAACCTTTCCAACCACAGTGGAATGAAACTTGAAATCAGTAGCTAAAGAAAAATTAGAAAATTCACAAATACAATGCAAATCAAACAACATACTTTTGAACAATATATCAAAGAAAAACTTAAAACAAAAATTAGAAAATACCTTGAGGTAGACAGAAAATACAACATAGACAAAAACAGCAATACAAAAATAAAGATTTAGAGTGGCGAATGCCTATATTAAAAATATATGAAATGTCTCAGATTTACAGCTCCATGTTATACCTCAAAGAACTAGAAAAAAGAAATTAAAAAAACCTTGAAGTTAGCAGAAAGTAGAAAGTAACCACTTCAGCAGAAAATCAACAGAGGCTAAAAAATACAAAATAATAATGAAAGAGTGTTTAAAAAATACAAAGGAAATTGACAAACACTGACAAAAATAAAAAGAAAAATGCAAGATTTTAAATATAAATCAGACATGAAAGAAGAGACATAACAACAGATGACAAAGACGCACTGAGGTTTATAAGAGACCACTATGACCCGCTGAACATGAACAAACCAGATAACCTAGAACAAATAAGGAAAATCCTAGACACATATGACATACCAAGACTGGATCATGAAGAAACAGAATATCTAAACAGATCTACAACTAGCAAGGAGACTGAATTGGTAATCAAAACCTCCCAACAAAGAAAAGCCCAGAAAGAGTTTCGCTGGCAACTTCTATAAAATGTTTAAAAATGAATTAAAACCAAACCTTGTCAAGATCTTCCAAAACCCTGAACGGTAGGGAACACTTCCAACATCTTTACGAGGACAGCGTGACCCTGATAGCAAAACCAGACAAAGAAAACGACAGGCCAATATTCCTGATGAACACAGAAGAAAAATCCTTAACAAAATGCTAGCAAATCAAGTTCAATAGCATGTTGATAGCCTCATACACCACGAGCAGGTGGTGTTTATCTTTGGGATGCAAAGGTAATTTAAAATATAAAAATCAGCTAACACATCTAACAGAAAGATGGATGAAAATCATCAATAGTCACATTAAAAGCATTTGATAAACTTCAGCATTCTTTTGTGATAAAAATATTTGACAAACTAGGAACAGAGGGAAATTTTACTCAACCTAATAAAAGCCACAAATGAAAAGCTACAGCTAACATCATACTCAATAATGAAAAGCTGCCAGCTTTTATACTAAATTCAAAACAAAGTGAGGGGGCTCACTCTCGCGACTTCTATTCGTTACAGCACTAGTAGTCTTAGCCAGACTATCTAGACAAGAAAAAAGACAGCATCCAAATTGGAAAAGAAGTAAATGTTTCTATTTATAGCTCTCAACACCCTGAAGGCCACACACACACAATTGATAAATTCATTAAAGTTAAGAATATAAAATCAACACAACAATCAGCTGTTTTTCTATTCATTATCAATGAACTCTCTGAAACTCTGAAATTTGAATTTGGAAAACAACGTATTTACAATAAGATTAAAAAGAATAAAATTTTTAAGAGTAACTTTGAGGAAGTAACTGTTATTTTAAGATTTGTGAAGGAACACAGTTTCATCATTTCTTGATGACTCTGGGACAACATAAAGATAATTTGCTATGCATTCATTACTTTACAAAGATGGTCTGATTATTTTTAATTGTTTTTTTATTTTATTTGTACATGTTTGCAGTTCATGTAGTTTACAATCATCTTGGAGAGTGGTTATATTTACATATTACAGCATGTTTCTTTAATAAAAGTCCTACATAGTAAGAACTATACAAAAATTGATGAAAGAAACCAAAGAAACCAACAAATAGAAAAAGATACAATGGCCATGGGTTGGAAGAGTTAATATCATTAAAATATCCATACTCCCCAAGAGTATCTACAGAGTCAGTGCAATCCCTATCAAAATCCCAAATGAAAATACAGAAATTTTAAAAATTCTAGAACTCACATGGAATCACAAAGACTCAAACAGCCAAAATGATTTTAAGAAAGAACAAAGCTGATGACATCACATTGTCTGATTTCAAAACATACAAAGCTACAGTAATTAAAACAATATAGTAGTGACAAAAAACATGTGGACCAAAGGAATAGAAAAGAGAGCCGGCTGGTAAGTCCAGGTCCACCGATGGCCCCACAGGGCCAAGCGCATGCAACAGGGAAAGGACTATTTCTTTAATAAATGGTGCTCCAAAATTTCACATCTACAGGAAAAGAATGAAATGGGACCTTGTCTCACACCACATACAAAAATCAACTCAAAATGCAACCAAAGGCTTAAACATAACACCTGAAACTGTAAAAAGTGCAGAAGAAAACATAGGAGAAAGGCTACATGGCTTTTATCTTGGCAATGATTTCATGGATAGAGCATCAAAAACACAGGCAATGAGACTTAAACTAGATGTGTGGGACCATATCAGACTAAGTCGCTTTTGCCCAGTGAAGAAAACACCATAGTGACAAGGTAACCTATGGATCCAAGAAAATATCTGCAAACTATATATCTGAGAAGATGTTAATTTCCAAAATACATAAAGAACTCCTACAATAGTAAAAATGAAAACCTGATAGGCTATTTTTTTAAATGGTCTAAAGACTTAGCCAGACACTTCGCTAGAGACACACAAATGGCCAACACAGCTACGAAAAATGCTGACGTCACTAATCCGAGGACTTGGAGTCAAACCACAAACCAGGATCAGGTCTCGCTGCACAGCTACCGGATGGCTGTTCCTAACACGAAACTTCTCCATTTTTGCAAGAAACATGGAAAATGTAGAACCTCTGTTCACTGTTGGCGTATTTTATTCCCTCAAAAATCGAAAAATAGAGCTATCATATATATTATCAACAATCCCGCTTCAGGTTTTATCCCAACGAACTGAAATACTCATGAAGTGACATTAGCCCTCTCAGATTCCCTGCAGGCTGCTCACACTGGGAAGACGTGGAAACATGAGGTATCCAGTGGCTGGCGGGTGAATAAATAAAATGTGATACACACATACAATAGAATATTATTCAGCCTTAAATATGAAGAAAATCTTGCCATCTGAGACAAACTAGATGACTCTTGCAGTCACTACGCTCGGCAAAATCAACCAGTCACAGAAGGACAAATCCAATGCGATTCCAGTGACATTAAGCAACTAAGTGCTCAACCTCACAGACAGTAGATAGCGACTATAGAGGCTTGACGAGGGAAAATAAAGGATTGTTGTTGGGGAGGCATAAAGTTTCATTTATGCAAGTCGAGTAAGTTCTACATATCTTACCTGTCGTGAACAATACTATACAACACATTAAGATATGTTAAGAGAGGAGGGCTCATATTAAGTGTTCTTACCATAACAAAAATTTTAGCAAATAATCCCTAGTAGACAATTCTCCCCTCAAGCCACAATACTATGTGCACATACAACATGACTTTTTGAGTCACTGCTCAATTTAGTAAAGAAAAAAGCTGGTCAAAAATGAGTTCATATTATTTTAACTGAAACAATTGGCTTATTATCTGAACCATTTGCACAGCTATTACTTGGAAACAAAACTTAAATTCTTGGCTTTCTTCTAAGGAGAATTTGGCACATGAAGAAATAAACAGTAAGCTCCACCAAGATGAAACGTCATTGAATACAGCTCATAAGTATTTCAACTTTGGAAATTAGAACATTAGAACAAGTCTACTTCTTCATCCACCCATTCTCGCACAAAATAGAAAGGAGAGTTTAATTCTTTGGGCTCCAGAAAAGGAAAGCACAAAAATAAGGGTGCTGTATTGAGACAGGTGCAGTATTGAGAAACGTGTTGTAGTTTTCTTTGCATTCATCCATAATAGAAAACCTGAGTATGTTACACAAGATCCAGTGGAAGGGAAAACTTGAAAGAGCTCAGTCCAATTTCAGGTTCTCCCACAAAATAAGAGGCCACGATATCCAACTCCTTTAGTATTCGTCTTCAGCGGGGGAGGAAGAGAACTGGGACTAAGAAACGCGAGGAAGGCGGACTGTCAACCGTCAGTGGGAAACTGTTAGATAGATCTGCTTTCCCCCTTAAGTTTCAAGCTAAGAACTGACAAGCATTGTTGGGTATCTGTTCCCCAAGTTAAGTTCTTACATGAGAACACAGAATACCAAAATGAAGTGTACTGCATTGTATTTTAAAACAATTTAGAAGCTTAAATGTCATCAAAAATATGCAATATATGTTATATAAAATCAGGTAGCACTTGTATATAACATACATAATCCTCCCATATACATCAATCTCTAGATTCGTTTTAATATCCAATACAATATGCTATGTAAATAGCTGTTCTTTGGTATTGTTTAGTGACAAATGAAAAATCTGTACATGTTCAGGACAACCACAAATCGAAATATTTGACACAGTTTTTCTCAAATATTTCAATCTGTGGTTGGTTGAGTCCTTGTAGGTGGAACCGAGGAATATTTAGGGCAAAGTCATACAAACATTGTTAAGAAGATGAAAATGTATATCAAAGAATGGCGATCTACAGTACAGCCGTGCGCCCTCTAATGGTCTCTCAGCCAACGACACACCACACATGTAATGGTGCCCCTAAGGTCGCCCCCGAAGAGTGTAATGGAGCTGGAAATTTTCTATCACTTAGGACACTGTGTCCCCTTGTAATGTCTCCAGGTAACACTTTCCTCACTTGTTTGTAATGGAGCTGGTATAAACAAACCAGTACTAATAATTATGTATAGTACACAGTACTCAGTGATGGTAATGAACAACTATGTTACTGGTTTTCATGTTTATTAAGTTATGCTTTTTATTGTTATCTTAAAGGGCACTTCTTCTATTTATCAGAAAGAACTAACTATAACATGAGCCCGAGGCGAGCCTCCAGGACGTATCTGGAAGCAGGCCTCGCTGTCCCAAGCTGGGTCAGGCTGGGCTTGTCGCTGCCTCTGCCCATCTCTGGAGGGACAACACATGGAGGGGGAAGGCCATGGCGTTGGTGATCTGGACCCCACAGAAGCCTGAGCTACTCCATGTGCTTATGTCTTGGTTCTCAACAACAACAAAAATTAAGTAAAAACAGATTTTAAAGATAGGAAAAGAAAGTTTATAGAATAAAGAAAATGAGTTTCTAAAGCTGTACAATGTTTAAGTGAAGAGTAATGACAAAAAAGTTCACAAAATTAAAAAAGTAGTCTGTAAGGTAAAAATGTTACAGCAAACTAAAGTTAATCTGTTATCGAAGGAAGAAAAAATATTCTCTATCCATGTTGTGCAGCCCAAGAATACAGTGTTCATGAAGCCATCGTCCCGGGCCCGCACACTCCCTCCCCACGCTTTCACTCACTCACTCTGCACTGCCCGTCCCCAGACCCCACCCTGCAACAGCTCTCCCGTACAGCTCCTCCGTTTTTTAAATCCTGTACACTTGACTTTTGCCATTTTATGTACCATTTCATGTTAGTTAGATTTAGATACACACGTCATAACCATTGTGCTGCAACCGCCCAGCGTGGAGTAAAGGGACACACTCTGTACAGGGCTGGAATTTAGGAGCAGCGGTGCCAGCCTGGGTGTGTAGTAAGCTACATCACTACGTTTGTGTTAAGTGCACTTTACAATTTTCACACAACAACCAGACTAGCTAAGGATTGCTTTCTCAGAACACACCCTCATCATTAAGCAATGCATGGCTGCACGTATATCTGGCAAAAGATGGGATCTAGCACACACTGTGTAAAAAACTCCTATCAATAAAGAAAACATCCATTTTTAAAGTGCACAATTGCTTGAAAAAATCACTTTGCAAAAGGGGACAGCTAGAAGTCCAATGTACATATAGCGAACATCAGCAACATTAATCACTGAGGAAATTAAAATTTAAACTACAATGAGACGTCATCTCACTCACACCAGAGGCCTAAAATTAAAATGACTGAGAACTATTGTGCTGCAATAAGCTTGTGCGGTAACAGAGACACTCGTTCACTAAGGATGATAATGCAACTGGAGGACTGAAATGACATACTCATGACACAAACACCTCACTCTGGAGTATGTGCCCAACAGCTGGAGATGCTCAGGTCCCCCAAAGCATTTGTATAAAACACTTAGGAAATCCTTAATCATAAAGGCCCACACCAGAGACATGACTAATACTCACCAATAGTCCTGATGGTGACGGTGGAGCCTCGCCTGAGCTTCTGGAGCACCTGGAAGGGAAAGAAACGCCCCCATCCTTTTCTGCCACGTGGAAGACTTCACTAGGAAAGACCCAGACATCTCTAAGTGTCCTCCCCATTGATGCCCCATCTACCGATGCCAGGCCCAGATACAGCCCTCCAACTCTTCTTTTTGCCTCCTAAATGAGTAGCTCAACTGTCCACCCCGCTGACCAGCCCAAACTAAATGGTTACCAATTTACCTTGACCACAGGCCCTTCAGTTTTCTCTTGCCCCCAAGAGTAAGCAATCACTGGAAGTGGAGTAAATTCTCATGCACAGACACCTCCCCAAGAAGCCACTCACAGCAGAGAAAATTTACCCAACATGCCACTGTCTGTCTACTCTCCAGGCCTAGGCTCCTTCCAGCCTCAGCTGTTCTTATAAAAGCAAAGATTCATCTACCTGCCAACCTTGAAGAGGCTTAGAGATTTAACAACATCTGTCCCATTGCAACAGTCTCTCTCTCCTAAACTTGGATTTGTTTTTTCATATGACAGTAAAATGGATAAACATATGGTAATAAGTTCACAACATCTGAACACCACACAGCCGCAGAGGAGAAGAATCTTCTGTTACATCAACAGCAGGGATGAAGTCTCCCAGATATGATACGGAGTAACAAATGCTAGAGAGGCTGCAGGGAGAAAAGAACCTTTCCTCCCATCTCCATGATCAGTAGTGTGGGAAACAGCACAGGACACTCAGAACGTCCTCTTGACAATAAGTCCACTGAAGTCAGTGTGGAGCCAAAGGTCACAAAACCAATTTTCAGCCACCTCTGTTGCATGATGTGCATAAGAAGTTTGACTCCTAATCAGTATTTAAGGATTCTTGCCGCTATTGTTTTCTTCTTGACCTGAGGGCCCTCGGCCATAACTGAGAGAGACAAAGTTCCACTTCAACATTCTGATACACTAGACTAACTTTTCACTGCTCTTAGTGGTAATTTCTTACAGAAAATGTAAATAATCCTTATTTACTTAATATATGTAGCTTAAAATATTGATTACATAATTAATACATAAATATTAATAGTCATTTAAAATTAAGTCAATGTACTAGTCCATTTTGTGTTGCTATAACAAAATACCTGAGGCTTTAGTTAAAAAAAAAAAACAAAGAGGTGTACTTAGCATACAGTTCTGGCAGTCCAAGGGCATAGCACCCCTGAGGCTACACAACAGGGTACAAAAAGCAGAAAAGGGAGAAGCCATACACAGCAGGAGCCAAGCCCTGGGGTAGCCTCCCCTCCTGACCCTGATTCACAAGATCTAACTCACTCTGCAAGACTAGCATTAATCCCGATTCTCTTAAACATTCTAAAATGAGGACAAAACGGAAGGTTATAATAAATAAATAAAGCTAGGAAGGCTTTTTAAAGCAGGAGTTTGGGCCTAGGGATTTAGCTTAGTGATTAGAGTGCTTGCCTTGCAAGTGCAAGGCCCTGCATTTGATTCCCAGCACTTAAAAAAAAAAAAAAAAGCAGGAATTTAAGATTTTTCACATAAGTTAATATTTAAGAGTTATGTGCATTATCAATTACAATTTTCAGAATTTGTTTGTAAACTAAAGTTCTTTGTCCTAAATAATCTCTCAATCACCATTTGGTCATTTATTCAGATAGTTCTATGTCAAAACTCAAAACCTATCCACAAGAGCTAAGACATGGACTCAATCTAGACAAATTGATGAAGAAAATATGGCACACACACACAATGAAACATAATTGAGCCACTAAAAAGAATAATATCCCATAATAGTTGGAACAGGAGGACATGGTGTTAACTGTAAAAAGACCAATTCTGCATGTTGTCTCTGATATGCAGATGATAAAAGAAATCATTTTAATATATAATAGTAACTACCAGAAGTTGGGAAGGGGAAGATCAGGGGAAATTTTGGAAGCTTAAATACTAGGCACCAAAGACAATTAGGTATAGAAGTAATAAGTTCTGGTATCTACAGAATGGGCGAAGGGGGGAGGGGACCTATAGTACATGATAACTATTATATATTTTATGAATAAATGGAAGAAAGGATCTTAGAGGCTTCAAACATAAAGTAGTGATAAAGAGCCCTATTTGATTATTCCATGTTGTACAGACACACTGAAGTGTCATGCTGTGTGTCATGAATACATGCAATCAAGGGACAAGATCTAACTCACTCTGTTAATCAATGTGTTAATCAAAATTTTAAAAAAACTGTTTTAGAAAACGGAAATGTTGACTACCTAGATTTGGTCATTAGATAGTGCACACATATTTCAAAGTATCAGATGGCACCCCATAAAATTTGCAAGATTATTTTTAAAAACTATTTTGATTTCTGATAGGAAGTGCTAACAGTAGCATGTAAAAGATCATAGTTCATATTCTAGGAATTCTACTTCTTTCCTGCAATGTCACTAGAATAATTTTACTGCTATCTATAAGGAAATTAATACACCTTTTCAAGTAAGTTTTCGCTCCTGAATTTCACATGGGAGTAAAAGATAATTTCTGTATTCTGCTTAGAAATCACTCCCAAAGGCAGACAAATGTAAGGAAAGATAAGCTGATGTTCTATCCACTACTGTCCCAGAACTCACAGAGAACAATGAGCCACAATTAAAACCTGAACAAGCTCACAACTGAGACTCCAGGACACCCCTGCTCTTCTATTTGCCGGAAGCTTTTGACTCTTCAGCTATTTGAGTAACATACTTAGCTCTGAATCTGTGTCCTAATTAAAGGTCAAGGTTAGAAGGTGCTAATATGCTGATAGCACATAAAATACCTCATTATATTTCCCAACTTAATATAGCATTTAGAAAAACACTTGCTAATCTGATTTTCCTTTGCCATTGTGAGCCTCATAGATAGGCCTGAGAAGGAGAAAAAGTGCTCCCCAGAGCTACACTTCTGCTGGGCTGAGAGGTGCTGCCATGGTGGACTCACTCCAGAAATTGTCCTTCTCTCTTGCATGACAAATGTTCTCACTCTACTAGAATCTGTTCATTGGCTTAGAAATGTGCTTTATTAACTCTCATCTCTTAGAAACCTTTTTGATGAGCACACAACCGCTCTAACTATGGCCAATTCTTCTGCTTTGTTTTGCATCCAGATTCTTCAAACAAATAATATTTGTGTCTCTCGTTTCTTCTCTTTGCAATAACTTGAAATCCAATCTATTACGACTTTTGCAAGTGCCATCCACGGAAACAAGTCAAGGTGAACCATGTTGTGAAACTCGAAGACCACGTCCCAGCTTTCATGAACTCTGTCCTGGAAACATTCTCTGATACGGCTGATCTCTACAGCCTTCTTGAAAGATTTTCTTAACTTCACTGAGTACTTCAAGTGCAAGACATTGAGCACACTTTTCATCCTGGTTTTACCTTTCTGGCTGCCCTTCCTTGTTCTCTTTTGCCTGCTCTTCTTCATTTCTTCAAACTCACTTTCTCAGTGACCTCATTCATTCTCATAATTTACAACTCTCAAATTTATACCTGTAGCCAAGACCATTTCCCAGAATTTCTGACTCTATCTTCAACAATTAATTAACATTTCCTCTTTGATGTCTAATGGACGCTTCAACCAACCACAACATATGAGAACTAAATTCCTGGCTTCCCCTCATGTCCTACCTACTTGTACGGGAACATAGTTCAAATATACAGCTCTCTTCCAGGCATGCCTTTGTGGATCTTTCTGTTTAAGTACATCCAATATGAAGATGGAATAAATCATATACTGCTTCCTAACAATGGTACCTCAGAATGATTTCTTATTTACCAAACTTCCATTGGCAGTTAATGTCCAGATCAAACGCTACTAATGATCAAATAAACTAATGAGGTGCTTTTATGTGGTGGAACACATGTCCATGAAGAGGAAAACTGCAAGCATTTAAATAACAGCATTCTGTTGTTTAAAAAGAATGTCAGTGAACATTAAGTTTTAGTAAGACTATAAGCAAGTTCAAAATGTTGTTTGAAAATGACAAAAATAAATAAGACTAAATTACAATTGAGGTGACAAATGTGTTCCCATTGGTGAAAGTAACATAAAACTAACATGAATAGTAGCAAGAACATTAATGAAAACTTGGATGGGGAATCCAAAAACCAGTTTAAATGTGAGACCTGCCACTATCAGTACAAAGCCTCAGAAAGAAGTAGGCTCTGCCTCTCCAGAGCTCAAGTTTTCCAACCTTCCCAGAAGACAGGATGGATTCTGTTACATTCACAGGAGCCAACAAGGTAGCCTAAAATACTGTGACTACAAACAGTGTGATCTTCAGAAAGATGCATAAGCACCCTCCTTATTGTCGACTTTTCCTACACACAACAAAACAGGCTCGCATGGAGATCTGGATGTCCAGGCACAAGAGGAAGAAAAGATAGAGCAAATGCACAGCAGAACTGGAAAGACGCAAGGCTGGCCACAAGCTGAGAAGCAAACAGATACACATTAAGCATCACAAATATGTTAGAACTAAAGAGTAACAGTTCTCAAAGGGTGGTCCGCTGACCCCCAAGATACCCAAGATCCTTTCAGAGAGTCCACAGAGTCCAAAAATATTCATAATAATAACTATAACTTACTTTTTATATGTTAAACATGCACCAGTGGTACAAAAGCAATGGTGGGCAAAATGGCTGGTACATTAGCAGAGATTGAGAAAATAGTATCGCCCATACTAAATCTCAACGTATTCTTTACCATCATACACTGATGGTAAAACTAAACAAAATACTTCAAAGACAATGTTCCTAAGCAGTGCCCCCAAAGACATGGTAAGGAAATACTACTTCTACTGAATTTTGGAACTTAAATCAATTCCTCTTTACCATTTGAAGAGACAAAAGAGGGAGGATCCGTACGGCAGCCTTCTGCACACCACACTGATCACTGCTTCTGGAGGGCTGTGCTTGAGAGTAGACTGACTCACTGAACTAGACAGATACTCTTCATGGACAACCACAGAAAGTCTAAGGTAGCGCAGATGGGACTACTTGAGATTCTTTGTTGTTGTTGTTGTGCAGAAGTGAAGGGATATAGTCTGTAACTTTGAGAAAAACTACTCCAAGTATTTGTCGCCAATGACAAAATGTAACTTTCAAACAAAAATCAGAATTTTAGGAAAAAATATTAGCCACCACGAGTTTGACAGATTATCATTCACACTTTCTCCAAAAAGACGGGAAATGATACTAGACACACGGTGTTTTAATGTTATATAATAAAATGTGTCAACATGTGGAAGAGTTGCAAAATTCAACAAACCAGTATTTCCCAAATGTCCATTGCATGACGCTATAAAATCATTTTTGAACAAAACAGGCCCTTCGGTGTGCGAGACGGAAAGGTGAAGTTGAATGAAACAGAGAACAAAATGTTCACTGACCTGACTTCGGATTTCACATTGCAGCTATATTTGAAAGAACTATTACTTGGTAACTTTTGGCATGACATTAAAGATCATTCGCAATTACAAAAAGGTTATTAAAATATTCTTCTCTTTTCCAATTACATCGCATGAGATCACTCTTTCTTCTCATACTTCAACCAAAGCAATATATCATAATGAACCAAAGGCTGAAGCAGATATGAGAAGCCTCCTGTCTGCCATGAAGCCAGCCACTAAACTGATATATAATAATGTAAAACAATCCTCATATTCTCATTAATTTCATTTTTGAAAATACAGTTACTTTTCATTAAACTAAACAATTCGTGTTATTATTTAACAGCCACAGTATGTGTTTCTGTTGGATTTTACCATGTTCAGGATCAAATCCAGGGTCGCCTCATGCTAGACGCATTCTCAGCTAGACAAGTTCACTGAGCTACACCCTCAGCTCTCAAGCATTTTAATAAATTCATGTACTTAAAATTCATTTCCGTTCATAATAAGGCAAAATTGATAGGTGTAACCCACATAAAGTAAAGCTCTTCCCATCCCTCAAAATGTTTCAGATTATAAATGGGTCCGAAGAGCAACAGTTCGAGATCCCCATCTGTATAGCACAAAATGCAGAAGACAGGACAGAGCTCTGGTTTCCAGATCCGAGGTGAAAGATTAAGGCCTGACAAGTGGCAGCAGCAGAGATGGGGAGAAACAAGCAAATGTTTAACCCACTGAGAGCAAGAATCACCAAGGCGAGCCAATGAGAGATGAGGGAAATAAAAGGGCATGAAAAATGTGAAGCTGCTTCTGACGTTCTGATGAACAGCCGGGTACAGAGTTGGGGAATACAGATGGTACAGCCAGTGTAGTGTGCTTCCTATATCGACTTTAGAATTCAACAGGAAGTTAAAATAACTGCCTGGAAATCATAAGAGTAAGAGATGGAGGTATATGTATAATATAGAAACAAACAGAAAATACTAAGATGAGTCAGAGTATAAAAGAACCAAGATAACCATCTAGTATAACTCAAGATTTCAGGACAAGAGAAAGAAGTATCCGTGGAGGTGGCTAATTAGTTACAGACAGAGAGGCTGGAAAAGATCTGGAAATAAATGAAGTTCTGGAAGCCAAGAGTGGGACAGATGAGACAGAACTGTCTCAGGAGGTAGAAGACAGTGAGTAGACTTTATCAAGTAAAAACGAGAAACTAAAAGAAAGCCACTAGATTTATTTAAAGGGAATAAAATAAAGTCTCCAAGGAGAACATGGAGACTTTTGTAAATAGATCGACTCTTTGCTATATTTCAGAAATTACTCACCTCCAAAATTGGGCACATTTCTGTAAGTGAAATTCAGTAATTTTTGAAAGTGTTGTAGGCTGAGAACATAGATAAACTCATGTCCATCACGATTTAGTAGACACACAAAGAGAATTATAAAAATCACATTTCAAGGCATTACTTCTGAAGTATCAAAGACCAATTTATGATTTTTCTATGTAATCATTTAACCATATGATTCCATCTGATTTGGCAAGCATAAAACAAGTACTTATGAAAAGAATTTTCATAAAAATATATAACCCCTTCATCACAAGCATTTACAAATTAGTTAAAACTATGTACGGTTTGGCTAGAAAATAGAAGCCTCATGTAAAGAATTAAATCTAATCAAGTTTCAACACCTTGTATACTTGGATCTGAAGAGATCAAGGCTTTCAACATTGATGATAGGCCCATGAGATCCTGAAGAAGAAAAGGAACTTTAAATATTCTTGATTTCCTAGAGAGGCTTGAGTTTGACTATGTTCCCACCCAAGCTATATTCAGGCCCTCTGGTGACAAAGACCTTCCCACAGAAATCCATTTTTCCTTCGGACAAGTCTACAGTACCTTTCAATTTCAAGCCATCCTCTTCCGAATTTCTCTGCTGCTGATTTTACAGTTTGGGGTTATACAAAATAAGTCTGGTTCACTTTATGTAACACCGACAATAGCAGCTGATTACTCTTCTTTCTTCAAAGAGAACAACCTGCAGTACAATTCATCAAACAAGAGCTGACGGTGTTCATGGTTAGGGCAACACTGACGGTGATTCTCCAAACAAACTCCCACATAATTTCCACGACCCTAAACTATGGTAACCAGGACTTGACAATGACAGGCCAGGAGAAATGCACAACATGAGATGAACGCTTTTTCTGCTTAAACGATCTGTTTCTACTCATGTCCAAGGCATCAAAGTCTTAAACTGCCATAGCGTGCTATTAATTCGTATTACTCATATTCCCAATTAAAACTTCTGATTATTTAAAAAGTCTTGTTAGACAAGGTAATATCTGAGATAAGCCTTAAGAACCAGTAAAATTGGACAGAGTAAGCAGGAAGTTGTCATTTCCAATATAAATAACAGCAAGAGTAGGTTTTGTACAGGGTAGATCCGCATTTCTAAAATAAGAGAATAGTTTCACAGAAGGTTTAAGGAATCACTTAGGGAGCCCTGGAAAATCAGGATAACATGCGTATACTAGGAAATACCGGGAAATATGGAATTATGGTGGGTTACTGCACATAAGACTAACAAGGAGCAAATGAAAACAGTATGATAAACTGGATAATAAAATAGCAGATGAATGACCACAATAATATTGTAAGAGATAGACTGATGATGGTGGGAAGAGGAGATGCACTGAATAAAAATCTAAACACGATGATACTGGAGATCATTTTAGAAGAAAGAAAGGCGTGTTCCACTTCAGTTCCATGTCTGAATAAGTGGAATAATGAGCATGCCAATTCCAAAAACTGGGAAATTATTTGGAAAGGGGAGATCATTAATTTGATTGATTGCAAAATAGTAGCATACCATTATGATAGAATTCTTCAACAGGTAGTAAGAAAATACCTAAGCAAACATTAGCAAAATATTTGATCAAGATACATAGTAATAATGCTGTAGGCGGTTCTCAAGAGTATGCCCTTTACAGATCATCCATATCTTTTTCCAATCAGCCTTTCATCGTTGGGCCAACGCAGTTGTTGTGAACATTGCCACAGGGAAGTAAGAAACTAGAAGCAAACTAAAATCAATCTAGTCTGTTAATGAATACTAGATGAAAGAAAGAATCAAAATAAGAAGATGACTAATAGTTCCACAACATATGATGGCTTGGATTATTCAGTTTCATCTTCTTATCATACATAGAAATGAATTACACAAATGCTCTCATTAAATGGTTCAGGATCTCTGTGAAGAAGATAAACAAGGTCCCATAAAAGATATCAAACACATTTACATCTGAATTGTTTTTAGTTTGTGAACACACAGAAAGAAGTCACATTTTTCCAATATCACACAGAACCAGAATAAAAATGAAAAGTTATTCATATAGTGATTTTAAAGCAATAGTGTCAACAGTATGGAGGAAAACTACTTTAGAAATTAAGGTATATACATGCTAATATGGCCACACGCTGGCTAACAGCAAACTCCATCCTGTAAGGACTTGCTCTTAACCTCGTCATACCTTAAAATATAATACAAGCCAGAATGGGAGAAATGAGCAGAGATTTCAAATGCAACTTGAAAATACATTAGTTTCATATATTGTAAGCTACCAGATGTCTAAAATTCAGTCTTGCACAAAAGCCAGAATTTTCCCAAGCTCAGTCATGGCAAAAATGGCAGCATGCGCTCAAACATTGTACTACCTACACAAGTTCAATATTATGAGTATTATATTACATCAGTTAGGAGGAAAAGTACAAATAGAAAACTATTTTATTTTCATTTTCTTGATGTTGTGGTTTGTTGAGATAGTTTTGATTTTTTTATTACTGTTATTCAATCAAACATTCTCCAGATATATTCTAATATGTTCTAGTTTCATATATAACATACATACAAATATAAATCTATATACTTATGCCTTTTTCTTATTAATTTATAGCCATTGATTAGATCATTTGCATTTATCATCTTGCAATCATTATTTTTTGAGAGGTGTAGTAGCCTGACATATTTTTGTCCTACAGGATTAGGCCAGAAAAGACAAAAGATTTTTCTGGGTTTGAAAGCAGTATTTTTGAAAATCTGATTATTCATGCAATTTCAAGGAAGAATCATTAACACAAAACCAAGATATAGTTTGTTTTTTTTTTTAATACAGTAGACTCTTCCAGGTCATTGCATCAAAATAAAGGCAGATCTATTTAAATAAATGAATTTAGATAAAATGTGTAAAACAAGGATTCTTTCCATGTCATTTTTCTACAGGATAATCATAACACCATAATCAAACAATAACTTAGAATCATAGAATCTTAAAAAATCTCATGAACTGAAATCATCTAAAATACCAACATCTGGTCTACCCCCTGTCTAGTGCTCAAACCTGCTTTAAAATATCACTGCCAAGTAATTATCTCACCTGTTTAAGGGCCTCCAATAACAGGAACTATTATGACCTCCTTCACTGGTCAAGTATGTCTTGACAGGTCCATCTTAGAAAGTTCTTCTTAATGTGGAACCAAAAACGTCACTTCCTATAGTTTCTATTAATTTGTCCTGGTTTTAGCCACTGGTGCCAAGCCACAACTCATCTTCTCATCTACATTACAGTTTTCCAAATATTCTAAAACAACTTTCAATAAGTTCCTTCAGCATTTCCTAGTATAATTTCCATTATTTCTACTCTTCTTATTTCTGCTTTAAAAGTATTGGCTAGCACAGTCTAGAAATCCCTGTGTACTTTGCTAATATGAAGTAAAGCAATATACTTAACATTGAATTACTAAAACAAAGCACTAATTTCTTTCTTCAATACTACACACACACACACACATATTCATTTGTATTATGATTATAATGTCTAGTATTTTTCCAAATGAACTCTAGCATGCTTTGTTTTTATCCATGCTATAATATACTTGTATGAGTAATGTCTGGACCAAAACGTAATTTATACTTTAGTCTTATTACACAGTAGTTTATTAGTTTGGCCCTTTGCAAGCACACTGGTTCTGAATTTTGCCTCACACTTTCGTTAAATGTCCCACTATTACGTATCCTCAGTTTGGATCTGTTTCCTCTGTACGTGCTATTTTAGTCTGTGATAATATTGAATATGGTAAAGCCAAAATTCTACCAGCGAACATAATCCAGGATAGAGATGTTCCACTAATTGCTTGTTTGCTAACTCATCTACTTTTCCTTATATTGAGCCCCTATTTCTAAATACCATCCATAGGAATCGTATAAATTATTCTCCAGTAACTTAATATAAATTAAGATACAGTGACTTAATAAGAGGTGATCCAAGAACTTTAGGTTTTTAATCACTGTCTAAGCCAATTTTCATTAGATGCATATTTCGTGCTGGGGGCTAATGCAGTTCTGGATGACTCAAGGAGTTTACAATCCAGGGGGGGTGGAGCTCATTACACTGGATAATTGCCATAGAGTATTTCAGATATGAGATGCAATTAAGAGAACTGTGAAGGGCAGAATGCGATTATCTGAGCAGACTGGCACAGTCAGGAAAGGGCACTGGGAGCGAGGCTCAGTCCCGGAGCACTAGCCTAGCATGCTTGCGACCGGGCTCCAAACACAGAACCAGCAAACAAAATCAGGTTTGAGGCCTGGATTGACTTTGAGGTTAACATCATGAGAAAGGTTAAAATATTGGGTGCAGGAGTACAGTGGTCCTCAGAGAGGCCTGGGCTGGACATCCAGGCTTAGGAATCAAAAGTGAATAAATGGTAGCTATAGATATGACTCCTGGCAAGAAAACTGATTCAGGAGTTAAGACAGACAGCGAGCAATGGCATTTTAGATAAGGGAGGAACGTATGCAGAGATGTGAACGAAGAGGTGACCATGGGTGCGTCCCCGAACGATGGAGGCATGGATGGAGAAGACACTGCCGCAGGTGCAGCAGTAACTCTTCAAGATCCTCGTGTGCGGATCCAAGAAATCTGAGCCATGTACTGAAGGCTAACGCGTCCCTCTCAGGCATCAGCACTGGAATGGCTCGATTAGATTTAAGATTTGGAAAATACACTCGTGGGTCAGTGTGGAGTAAGAATTGATGGAGGAAGACAAGTAGGGACACTAAAAAAAAGTTGGGGGGAGGTCCATCAAAGAGGTGAGAAAGGCAATTAAAGCAATGGTTGTAACGGAATAAAAATCAAGGAGAGATTCCAGAGATGGTAAAGACTAAATCGACAAGTCTTGATAACTGAAGAACTTGAAAAACTCACGTAGAAAAACAAAGTCTAGGCCAGTGATGGCGAACCTGTTAGAGACGGAGTGCCCAAACTGCAACCCAGAACCCACTTATTTATCACAAAGTGCCAACTCTGATATTAAAATTGAATACTGAGGTTTTAGTTTAGAATAAACAACTGCCATCGATGCTTGGCTCCTGGGGCGGCTTGGCTCATGTGCCTGCAAAACGGGCTCTGTGGGCCCACCGTGGCAATGTGCTCTAAGTTTGCCACCACGGGCGAGGCTGATCTCCAGGCATTCAGTCTGGATGGCAAAGAGGGCAGAAATGCCATTTACTGAGAGAGCGCGCATTTCGTCAGGAATGGTGGCTCGGGCTTCTGGATTCGGCTTTTATCGTGTTTTAGTGACTTTGAGATCATGGTGGAACATTCAGGACTTCAGGGTACTGCACTCCACAGGGAGGTCTGAGCTGGACATACAGATTTAGGAGCTAACAATGACTGACACAACAACAAATCACGAACTTGGACAAAATCTCTGAGACCGAACAGGAAGTCAAAGGAAAGACCGATACATTCAGGTTCCAGCCAAATGTGAGCTATACATTTTTTAAAAAATAACTGTGCCCAAGGACTTACCTGAAATACTTTTTGTAATTTAAAATGTATTTATTTGTTAATCCATGTTAATTTTGTACAAAATTTTGGAAGCAAATTTATCAGGTACTTTGTTAACTTTATAAGGCTGCTTCACTCACACATAAAAAAATAAGGAATAATATCATTGCTTTATGATTTTCTAACATTTCAAAACAACACAAGTTTAAAAAAATGAAATTGCCAGGAAATTTTCTGATCTGATTTGAACTCAACATCAAAATTATACTCTGGAAAACTGGAAGGCAGACTTTTAGAGATGGGGACGGGGACCAGAGGAAGGAGAGAAAAAAGGGAGGTGAAGTAATGGAGATGAAAACAATCAGGATATGTTATATCATGTACCGATATACCAAAACAAATCTTATTCTTCTATATTACTAATCTGCACAAAAACTGTAAAATTTTTCAAATGCTATGATAGAATATTACAGAAGCTAAGTCCTTTATTTCTTATGTATTTTAAAACATGTTTCCTCTATGTATAGTCTTTGGAGGAAACTGCTGTTATGACCGTAAAACAGGAAAACGTCATTCTTGTTTTCCAACAATTTACTATGTCTAAATAGCCCATTGCTTCACCAGAGTGA